>CAUDMG010001492.1:455000-465000 GCA_958450375.1 Homarus gammarus
AAGTTTCGCTCCATAATACTAACCATTTCGAATCTCCGAACTACAGATCCGAATCTCTCTCTCTCTCTCTCTCTCTCTCTCTCTCTCTCTCTCTCTCTCTCTCTCTCTTTTTGAGACTTGAATGGGAGATTTCGAAAAGTTCGTAATAGCGAGTGACGTCCTTAACATCAAGATAACAACCCCCAGAGTTTCCAGCAATGTGAAACTTTTGATCCGGAAAGTTCAATTGAAAAGTTTAATGGTAGAGAGCGAGATATGAGCCAATATCCGACTCTTAATTACATTTTTTTCAGGGTAAGGTCAACAGTACGGATCACCTGAATAACCTTAAATCACTTCGGTAATGCTTAAATGACCTAGCATAGCAGAGTGTGTGTGTGTGTGTGTGTGTGTGTGAGATCACCATAGATATAACCCTCATAATTGAAGCACGTATAAGTAGAGAGAGAGAGAGAGAGAGAGATCAAACTTAACTAACCCATCCCGACTTTCACCCCCTCCCCATTACCATATACACCTCGCTCTCACCACACCTCCCAACTCTTCGAATATCTCACTGAACTTCTCACTCACTCACTCACTCACTCACGCACTCACTCACTCACTCTTTTACTCATTTACTTACTCACTCACTCACCCCTTCATTCACTTTCTTATTCTCTCTTTCACTCAGTTATTCACTCCCACTCAATATCTCACCCACTCAGTTATTCACTCCCACTCAATTTTTCACCCACTCACTCGCCTGGGACACATTAGGAGTAATCCCCACAGGTGTGCGCGTTACCTGGCCAGAATATGACCCAGTAGGGCAATAAACGACGTCAGGTGACAGAGGCGAATATATCACGGATGGAAGGTAAAAAATATGAGCTTCTCTGTGACTGTGACGGCGAATTATATAGATTAGGGAAGAGGTGATATTGAAATTAGCTGATATATGATGATATTAAGTTGATTTATAATGATTCAAGACTATAAGACGGTGATGAAATGTGGTATAAGCTGATAAAAGTTAATTCAAGCTGATATAAGATGGTATAAGCTGATTTAAGCTGATTACAAGCTGCTAAAAGGTGATATAAGGTTATTTATGCTGATATGGGTGTTACATGTTGCTATTAGATTATGTACGGTATTTCAAGCTGATATAAGCTGAGGGAAGGTATAAGAAGCTGCTGTAATTCAAAATAAGCTGATATAAATTGATATAAGCTCATGCATAGTGATATTTGGTGATTAAGCTGACATATAGTTGATACAGGTAGAATAAAAAACATTAATATCCACTACTATACTGTATAAACTGACACAGACTGATGTGAGCTGACACAAGCTGACATAAGCTGAAGAAACCTTCCATTTTCTAACGTGGGTTGAGGTAAACTTATGTAAACTAATATAGCCTGAATAAAGGCAATGTAAACTTATGCTAATTGATGTTAGATCGAATATATATATCCCAACTTAGGCTGACGTAAACTGGTGTTAGTCTGACCTAGCCTGACTCTCGCTCCTAAAGACTGACTCTAAGCTATCACACTGCAGCCTGACTGGAGATCATGTAAGCTCTTGTTAGACTGGCATGTTGAAGTGTGACTTAATGTGACGTAAACTAGCATTAGTCTGACCTAGCCTGACCTACTACAATAAACAGAAGTAAAATTAAAGCAAGGAAACGTGGCTGTGGAGCGACCTTCACCCAAGATGAAATTGACCTTCGCGGCACGAGAGGTCATACCATATATACCATGACCTTTTAACGCGTGCGCCATGGCCATACCCTACACATAATGACTCTTAACGCGTGCGCCATGGCCATACTCTACACATAATGACTCTTAACGCGTGCGCCATGGCCATACTCTACACATAATGACTCTTAACGCATGGGCCATGGCCATACTCTACACATAATGACTCTTAACGCGTGCGCCATGGCCATACTCTACACATAATGACTCTTAGCGCGTGCGCCATGGCCATACTCTACACATAATGACTCTTAACGCGTGCGCCATGGCCATACTCTACACATAATGGCTCTTAACGCGTGTGCCATGGCCATACTCTACACATAATGACTCTTAACGCGTGAGCCATGGCCATACTCTACACATAATGACTCTTAACGCGTGCGCCATGGCCATACTCTACACATAATGACTCTTAACGCGTGTGCCATGGCCATACTCTACACATAATGACTCTTAACGCGTGCGCCATGGCCATACTCTACACATAATGACTCTTAACGCATGGGCCATGGCCATACTCTACACATAATGACTCTTAACGCGTGCGCCATGGCCATACTCTACACATAATGACTCTTAGCGCGTGCGCCATGGCCATACTCTACACATAATGACTCTTAACGCGTGCGCCATGGCCATACTCTACACATAATGGCTCTTAACGCGTGTGCCATGGCCATACTCTACACATAATGACTCTTAACGCGTGCGCCATGGCCATACTCTACACATAATGACTCTTAACGCGTGTGCCATGGCCATACTCTACACATAATGACTCTTAACGCGAGTGCCATGGCCATACTCTACACATAATGACTCTTAACGCGAGTGCCATGGCCATACTCTACACATAATGACTCTTAACGCGTGTGCCATGGCCATACTCTACACATAATGACTCTTAACGCGTGTGCCCTGGCCATACTCTACACATAATGACTCTTAACGCGTGTGCCATGGCCATACTCTACACATAATGACTCTTAACGCGTGTGCCATGGCCATACTCTACACATAATGACTCTTAACGCGAGTGCCATGGCCATACTCTACACATAATGACTCTTAACGCGTGTGCCATGGCCATACTCTACACATAATGACTCTTAACGCGTGTGCCATGGCCATATCCCACACACAATGAAATGGGCATTTAGAACACGCAAACACAACAATGCTTTTACGGGAAGAGATCCAATCACAAAGGATACCTCTATACAGCCCCTCGTAATAGCAAAGGTTCGTATTGTCCGGCTGCAATGGGTGGAGAGTTTAATTCTATGGAGTATGGATATCATTTTTCTGTTACGTGATATATTTTTTCGCTCGGGGTGAATACGGGTTTGCGCTTATCTGTGAAAGACAAGATTCGGGAGGAAAAAAATTATGGGGAGGAGATACAGACGCTGAATGGTATATAGAGGAGGGAAGGTGAATAGGAGCCAGGTACGAGTACAAGAGAGAGAGAGAGAGAGAGAGAGAGAGAGAGAGAGAGAGAGAGAGAGAGAGAGAGAGAGAGAGAGAGAGAGAGAGATTTAATCGAAAATATATAACATACACTTTTGAAATTTGACCCAAATTAATTAGTTTAATATACCTAACACATACAGCAATTAACATAATAAGCATAATAACACTAAAATTTAGCCTAACGTGAAGAAAAACGTATACAGTATACATGTGATTCTAAACGTAAATACTATACTCAAAGCATTATGCATAATATCAAAGCATTATCATATACTCCAGAATTCTTGTGACTAGTGAAAGCTGACACAGAATCATTAAAATAACCACAAATAAACCAATAACGCCTGACTGGACTATTTAACCTAGTTGATACTATATAAGGTTACTTGACGGTCATTTCAGGATGGTTTTCTTGTGACAGGTGATATTACTGTATTATTGAAAATCATCTCTGGTCATTTTCACAGTTAATTGCATCACTTCAGAACGCCCACTTAGCATGGGGATATATTAATTATATGTTCTTCAGCGATAAGTGGAATTATTTGTTTTAACTTGAAGTGTTTTGGTGTGACAATATTCCATGAATTTCCAGGCGACTCCTAATCATACCGAGGGCTCCAGTGACCCCCAGGGAGGTAGGGAGGTCTTCTGAGATGTAAGACCTTCCCTTTGCATTCACAGACCGCTGAGAGTCACCGGACCTCCATTCTTGTGACCGAGATTATTTTTCCCATCTTTCTTATTGCTTCCTTCTGCTCCCCTTTTTTCTACATTCTCTACGAAAAGGTTTTCTTGTGTTCCTTTCATAAAGATTCTATTCAGTGACCCTCGACCGTAATCCCGACAGCGACGACTCCAACGCTTTCTGACAGCCAATATAATCTTGTGTAGGAAAATGCGCCCATCAGCTCCCGGCCGATGATGAGACTCGCTTAGAGGTTGCCATCGATGAAGACGTCGTTCATCTTCAAGTCCCAAGAGCTCCTGCACGACTAAATATCTCACGACCCCCAATACCCCAACGACGCCAAGAAACTTACGATGCTATATTGTTACCCAGATAATCAAGTTTGTGTTTTTAATTTCCGATGAAAAAACGTTCATCCAATTTCGGTAGTTTCAGTGTTATGTCGATCTCATTTCAGTAATTGTGTGTCGAAGCTTCAGTGAACCAGTAATATATATTCAATCATTGTGTGTCGAAGCTTCAGTGAACCAGTAATATGTGTTTAATCATTGTGTGTCGAAGCTTCAGTGAACCAGTAATATGTATTCAATCATTGTGTGTCGAAGCTTTAGTGAACCAGTAATATGTATTCAATCATTGTGTGTCGAAGCTTTAGTGAACCAGTAAGAAGTGTTCAATCATTGTGTGTCGAAGCTTTAGTGAACCAGTAAGAAGTGTTCAATCATTGTGTGTCGAAGCTTTAGTGAACCAGTAAGAAGTGTTCTCCCATTATCAGTTTGGAGACAAATATAACAGACCTTGGAGAATCTTGCGCCAGGAGAACACAGTTATGGTTAAAGATGTTGAGTTTATTAACATAAGTGAGATAAAAGGTGTGAGGAGAGTTCATTGACACTTATATATAATTTATCCCATCAGATATGACAATAAGACGCCAATTATTATCAAAAGAATTAATTATACCTTTATATATCAAAATACACCAATTATACTTTAATATCTCATAACTAAAGATCAAATAATTACACTATTGCAGGATAACAATTATATCTTAATTTATCACATCACTCGAGAGACTAAAAATGAAGGTGGGTTCCATTGGCCAGACGACCCGTTAGGGGCAGTGTGGATATAGCACACTGAAGACTATGCATATATGGAGTTGGAGGGGTCGTAGTGCTGTTTACATTGTTCTCCCCCCCCCCCTCTCTCCTTGCTTCCCTCTCCTTTTCCTTCCCCCTCTCCTTGTTTCCCCTCCTTTTCCCCTACCCTCCCTTATACCCCATCCCCCCTCTTCCTTTTACCCCTACCCCTTACTTCCTTCTCTCATTTCTTTCCCCTCACCGTCCTTATACTTCTTCCCCTTGTTTCCCCTGCCCTTCCTTATACCCTTTCCCCTTGCTGCCCCTCCTCTTCCTTTTACTCCTACCCCTTGCTTCCCCTCCCATTCCTTTCCCCCTCCCATTCCTTTCCCCCGTCCATCTTCCCCACCCCCACCTCCTTCTTCCCGCGAGGTGGAGGATCAGCGTCTTGATAATGTTGCACCAGAATGGAAAACAGGACTTAGAACACACAAGGGGGGGGGGGGGAGGGAGGCTCAATGAACGCCCCTGACGGTCGCCCAAAACAAACAGCCTCGCGTTCTCAAAATAATCTGAGGTAAAAGGTCTGATTTATTAACTGGAGATATGAGATACGAGTCATAAACAAAATCACGGCATGGATACAAGGTTAACGCATGTATATAAAAAAATGACGTAGAGGTAAAGATGCAAGAAAACGAATGTATACTGAAAAAAACGCATGGATGTATATCTTATGTATACAGGATAACGAATGTATATTGGGAACGCATGGATACTAAGAGAATGAATGTATATTAACACTAAAGACGAATTAAAATACAAATCACCTTGATACAGGAAAACGCATTTACCTTCAAAAATAAACGCACGGCAAAATAAAACACGCAGGTTGATTAAAAACGCATTGATATATAAAACACACAAGAACAACTTCTCAGAAAAATGAAATGAATACCCAAAAAAAAACAAAAAACATTTCTGACAGATCAAAGACGAGAAATTTCAAACTCTATTTCACAAAAGGAGAAAAACTAAAAGAAAACATATTACCTCAGGCTTTCACTTGACGATAAAAGACACTAGACATAGATTCTCAAAATGTCGTAAATGTTAAGTCTTAATTTTTTTTTATCTTAGATGAAGACGTGAAAAAAACCCATCGAATGATCTTAATGACAGTGTGACCAAGATGTCGTTAGATTGTTTATGTTGTTATTGTTGTATTGTATTGTATTGTTGTTGTTGTCATTGTATTGTATTGATGTTGTTGTTTTAGTTGTTGGTGGTGCTGTTATAATGTACCAACTTACCAATGTTAAGATAATTTGTGAAGGGGTTCTCAGATTCCTTTATCTATACTAATACAAAAGATAGGGTTTAGGTAATAGTGTTTTGTAGTATAAGGCAACAGTGTAGTCTTGGTGTTGAAGAAGGTAACACTATAGTATAAGGTAACAGTGTACAAAAAGGTAACAGTGTAGTCTTGGTGTACTATAAGGCAACAGTGTAGTCATGGTGTTGAACAAGGTAACACTATAGTATAAGGTAACAGTGTACAAAAAGGTAACAGTGTAGTCTTGGTGTACTATAAGGCAACAGTGTAGTCATGGTGTTGAACAAGGTAACACTATAGTATAAGGTAACAGTGTACAAAAAGGTAACAGTGTAGTCTTGGTGTACTATAAGGCAACAGTGTAGTCATGGTGTTGAACAAGGTAACACTATAGTATAAGGTAACAGTGTACAAAAAGGTAACAGTGTAGTCTTGGTGTACTATAAGGCAACAGTGTAGTCATGGTGTTGAAGAAGGTAACACTATAGTATAAGGTAACAGTGTACAAAAAGGTAACAGTGTAGTCTTAGATTATATCGATCACATTTCATCACCATCTTTGCGTCACTGCTCCTATTAAGTTACGTGAAAAAAAAAGAAAAAAAAAATGATGTAGGAATGTTTTGGGAATCTGAAGCATCCATCCCCCTGTTGACCAGCCAGCCAGACCCTCGGCTCAGATGAAGGATGACCGGGTCTTGTGTTGGTGGGTTTCATTGGCCACAGGTAATCAGCGTTCTGAATGGGAGATACATACATACACCCAGACGCCAATTTATCCCCGTTTTCTGCAGTGGTTTCTAATGTATGACCTAACCATCGTCTCTGGTAAAAGTTCATACTAGAATTTTGCAAGTTATTAATTTTATTCAACTCAGTGGAAGAAAACTCATATAGATACCAAAGTTTCTGTTCAGCTTCGAGGCTACTGAACAATGTTGTCACCTGTGTTCCTTTCATTAAGTATATGAAACCTGTTCAAAAATTGGAATAAAGTTCAATAAAATGGGGTTTATTTTTAATTATTATTATTATTATTATCTAAGTAACGAATACACAAGCCATTAACCTAAGTAGCGGTGAATCAGTATCCAGACTCCTATTTGTTCCGTATAAACATCCAGTTATCTGTAGTCTCAGTGTAATTTCGACGCCATTTTCACCTACTTTTTTTTTTTTGCCTGGTTAAATATGACCCAGTCAGTTCTATTTTCAGGTCACCAGTTACCAGAAAAGATCAACCACCAGACCTGAGAGAATTCGGGTTCAGTATTTTAACGAGGAAGTTTCGATTCCATGTTTTCGCCAGAACACACCCAGTCAAACAGCCTTTACTAGGGGGGTGGGGGGGTACAGGAGGACGCTTCGGTGGGCGGCCTCTGATGACGAGCTGGACGCCAGGCAACTGTTTGATGGCGCGTCCCAATAGTCACTGGCCTGAAGGTGTGTCCCAATAGCCAGTGTCCGTTGAAAAGGCATGACCTACTAGCTGGTGACCTGAAGGAGAGTCATAATACCTACCTGAAGGAGGGCTACAATAGCTACCTAAAGGAGGGCCACAACAGCTACCTAAAGGAGGGCCACAACAGCTACCTGAAGGAGAGCCACAATAGCCACTTGAAGGAGGGCCACAACAGCTATCTAAAGGAGGGACACAACAGCTACCTGAAAGAGGGCCACAATAGCTACCTGAAGGAGGGCCACATTAGCTACCTGAAGGAGTCACACCAGTTACCTGAAGGAGATCCACAACAGCTCACTGAAGAAGTGCCACAATAGCCAATGCCCAGAAGGTCATAGTATGGAAAAGCACAAATAAGAAAATCCTTTACTGTAAATGAAATCAATCACCGTAAACCAGAGTTGTTGTTTTTTAATTAATTTGTAAATCATAGCAGCGCCATTTTCATCATGAAAATCTGTTAACTGTAAATAACAACAAACGCAAAAAACTCGTGGAAAAAAAGCCTTTACTTGTAAATCAAAAACTTGACAAAATAGAAAAAAAATTAAATAAAATACGAAAAAAATCTGTATATTACAAGGCAAAATATTAAAACAAAATACACATGTCAGGAAAAACCACAAAGCAAACACACAGTATAAATCAAAACCCTTAGGGGTAAAAAAAATAAGTATTACCAGATAAAATATTCCACACGTAAATTGCATCAGCCGACAAGAACGCGTGGGAATATCTCTCCTGGCAGCTCGTCCCAGTAGGGGAGGCGTTGGCACCACTGCACCAAAAGGGCTGGAAATAAGATGTCAGTTCGATGTCTGTAGAGCGGGAAGAGAAAACCCCGGGAAGCCTTTGATGACGGTCGCCGGGAGGAAATAGATGGAGAAGGATGGTTTCTGAACATATGCCACGCCGTAACGGGAGGGGGGAGGGGAGAAGCGAGGGAGGGGAAGGGGGAAGAAGGGGGTAGGGGATTGATTCTGTCGGTCCTGGATGATTGTTGGTGTTAGTGGAGGTAGTAGTAGGTGGAGGAGGAGGGGGAGGAGACAGGGGGAGAAGGTGAAGGAGGAGAAGAAGGGGGAGGGGGAGAATGAGGAAGAGGGGAGGAGTGATTCTGTTGCTGATAGAATTATTATTTTTGCTACTACTACTTATTGTTATTGTTGTTGTTGTTGTTATTGTTGTTGTTGTTGTTGTTGTTGTTGTTGTTGTAGTACCTGTAGCGGTAGTAGAGTCTGTTCACTCGAAGCTTACAACCAAGGCCTAGGGGAAGTTGTACCAAGGCAGCTGATTGGTTGGCGAACGGACACCCATACAATTACTACAGTTCTTCAATCTGCAAACCAATCAGCTGCCTTGGTACAAACTGACTCTAGGCAAGCTTCGAGTGAATAGACTATTGAAGGAGGAGGAGGAGGAGTGGTTGTAGTTGCCTCAATATCACACACACACATACACACACACACACACACACACACACACACACACCTCATTCTTCCAATACCTGTAAGAGCATTTCCAAAGTAGCATTGGTAAACTTTGTGGCGTATGTCAGTTGTGTGATAATATAATGGTCCCCGAGCTGGTGTCTTCCTCCACCACCACTATCACCAACACAACAATCGCTACCACCATCACCACCACCACCTCTGCCACCACCACCAATAACTTGTTAACACCAAGATGATAATATGACACGGGACCCAGGGAAAAATTATCCACGGTATGATAGTTTCCTGTGATGCAATATATTTAAGTATGATTATAATAAGTATATTTCTATGACTAAGACTGTGTGTGTGTGTGTGTGTGTGTGTGTGTGTGTGTGTGTGTGTGTGTTTCTCTTTAATCCTTCTTATTTGGTCAAACATTTTTATCTTTTTTCCTCTTAATTTCTCTTCATAATTTTGTATTTTCTCTATGTTTATTTAAATGCCTCCCTTCTCCTGTTCTCATTTTTCTTCCCTGCATTTCCCTTCCTTTCATTGTATCTTTTCTTTCTCTTTCTCTTCCATTTCCTTATCCTTTCTTTACTTTCTCCATTTTCCCCTCGTTTTTTCTCTCTCTCTCTCTTTCTGTTCCAATTCTTTATCATTTTTTTTTTTACTTTCGTTGTATCTTTCTAGTTTTTTCGTACTTTTCTAACTTTCTACTTTCTTTTCTTTATGATCTTTCTCCCATTCCTCTTTCCTCTCTCCT
>CAUDMG010001492.1:467500-660000 GCA_958450375.1 Homarus gammarus
ACTAAATTCTCAGGTGTCAAAATCAAAACTAAACCTCAGGTGTGTCGTTATCCAAGCAGGTATAAACGCCAGGTATGTAATTAGGAAATGTGTCATACTATATTAACTCAGCCTTTTTATACATTATCGTTGGTGTTGTTGAAATTTCCATGTGAGACAGAAATGAATAAAACAAAATGGTAAAGAAGGAATGAAAGCACTTGAAATAAATGAAGAAGCAAGTGAAAAGAAACCAACAACGATTAGGAATGATTACAAAAGGGAGGAATCGATAATTAGGAATGGATGAAGTAGGAACAGGTAATCAGGAATTAATGAAAAAAAGGGAATTGACAATCAGGCAAAGATATAGGAAACGGATAATTAGGAAAGAATGGAAATAGGGGACAGACAATTACGAAGGGATGAAATGGAGAGAGAGAGAGAGAGAGAGAGAGAGAGAGAGAGAGAGAGAGAGAGAGAGAGAGAGAGAGAGAGAGAGAGAGAGAGAGACACACAAACAGACATACAGACAGACAGACAGACAGACATAAGCTATACCTACCCTCTCGTCTGTCAGAATTGTACACGGTTTTATAGCACTGTACAAGATGGGTTAAAGTATAACCATATCTACTTAAACTACAGTACAATAGTGGAAGATACTGAGTACTCTATTATCATCATCATCATCATCATTATAACATCATTATCCGCTCTACAATAAAAACGCCTACTGCTACCACAACTATCGTCACTACTACCACCACTGACACCATCATCATTACCACCACCACCACCACCACCACCACTACTACTACTACTACTACTACTACTACTACTACTACTACTACTACTACCACCACCACCACCACCACCACCACCACCACTATCACCACCACCACCACTACCACCACCACCACCACCACCACTACTACTACCACTACCACTGCCACTACCACCACTACCACCACCACCACCACCCCCACCACCACCACCACCACTATCACCACCACCACCACCACCACCACCACCACAACCACTATCACCACCACAACCCCTAGTAACCTGGAGACGCAAAGCCTGGCCTAATTATCTACCAGCTCAAGATGCCGACTTTAACAACAGCAGGAGAAAACCTCTTCATAATGAGGCCACACGGGATATGATGAGGGAGGGGGGGGGGAGGAGGAGGGAGGGAGGGAGTATGAAAAAGGGAGGCAATGGGAGGTGGAAAATTGAGGGAGGGAGGGAGGGTGACAGGGAGGAGGAAGGGAGAGGAAGGTTTTGAGAGAAAGGCAGTGGAAAATGGAGAAGGAAAAAAGGAAGGAAGGAAGGAAGGAAGGAAGGTTGAGACAAAAGATGGGAGAGAAAGGAGGTGTAAGGAAGAGAGGATGGGATGAGAAGGTTAGGAGGAAGGGCGTCAGTGAATGAATGCTTAAGTAGGTGAGGGAGGAAAGGGAGGAAAAATAGGGAGAGTGGAAGGGGAGGGGGGGAATTTAGGAAGAGAGAGAGAGAGAGAGAGAGAGAGAGAGAGAGAGAGAGAGTGAGAGAGAGAGAGAGAGAGAGAGAGAGAGAGAGAGAGAGAGAGAGAGAGAGAGAGAGAGTCAGACCAAAAGATTACGTTCGAAAGAGGATGAAATTAGATTTTTTTTTAATATTCATGGGAGGCTTCAGGCAGGCCTTTTAATCTCTCGCCCTCTCTCAATGAAGACTCAACATGCTTCATCTTAATCTACTACTGAACATTTTTGAAGCCTTGGTCTAACTAAACGCGATTCTTATCACCACAAATTTTTTTCTCATCTTATTTTCGGGAGATCTTACCCAGAGAACTTGAAGCTTCCAAACCTCCCCACTCTCATTACAAACCTCCCCACTCTCATTCCAAACCTTCCCACTCGCTTCCCAAACCTTCCCACTCTCATTCCAAACCTCCCCACTCTCATTCCAAACCTTCCCACTCGCTTCCCAAACCTTCCCACTCTCATTCCAAACCTTCCCACTCTCTTTCCAAACCTCCCCGTGATGATGTGTGTTTCAGCTGATATTAATATGTATGTCATCTGCCCCCCTCCCCCCCCCTCCCCCCCACAAAAAAAATATTCCAAATTTTACGTGAACAAGACAATATTTTCAGCGGTGTTTACATACGAGAGGAGAAAGGTGTGTGTGTGTGTGTGGTATTAGCATTTAGTAATAACAATACAGGTGTTTATTATTTCCATACTGTCCTATTAATACCAACATAGGTACTGTTACTCTTCGGACTGTGAAATATATTACGTTTTTTTGCTATTGGGTCCTATTAGCATGGCGGTCTGTTTGGTATAGTGAGGCTACAGCAAACAAAATATTAAACCTTCAATACACAAGGAGACAACATGGCCGGCACTGCACCCGACAGCCTTCACTTCCCCAACTGCAAACAGAGGTACCCAATCACAGCAAAGTTAAACTAAGAATACACGAACCAGTAACTCTTTGGGTGGGAGCCGATTATTGCACCCACTTATCCTCCGCACCCATAGTGATTGAATATTGGATACAAAATAAACATCCTACATGGAGATGAAACACTGAACATCCTACCTGGACATAAAACACTAATCATCCTACCTGGAGATGAAACACTCAGGTAACTCAACACATACCTGAGGAAGAAAAGAAAATATATAAGTAAATGTAGACACACACACACACGTTTAAATGTTTCGAACTATTTTCTGAATGTTATTTTTTTCAAAGGTTAAAGAACAAACAGCTAAGTATAAAATATGGTTCGAAATCAGACAAAAAATGAAAGGCGTGTAGCAAAAAAAGGTTCAGACGTATGATTTATATGTGTTTCTCAACCTGAATCTCGAACCTTGAACCATATGCCTCGAGTCTTATGCATTGAACCTTGTCTCGAACCATTGTATCTCGAGTCTTATGCATTGAACCTTGTCTCGAACCTCGCGTCTCGAGTTTTATGCCAGGAAAGATGTGTCCCAAACTTTATTTCTCGAATATGAAGCATCGAATCATGTGTCTTGAAACTTATATCTCGACTATGATCCTTCAAACCTTGTATTTTGAACCTTGTGTCTCGGATCTTGTTTCAGGTCCCTGGAGTTTCGAATGTTCTTCCTCCTTGACTCCTTGTGTTACACCTAAGACTCACGACCTGTTAATTAAATGCCAACCTCAGTATCAAAGGTCCGGAGAGCCACTGTTTGAGTCACTCACTAGCCTGTCTCTTCATCGGTTAGCTTATGTGATCAACCAGGCAGGATTCAATAGACCCTATTCCTCTCTCTCCACTCTACTGCACCCTTTCTCTACCACACATCCTACTTCATACCATACTCTCTCTCTACCGTACTCTCTCTACCGCACTCCTTCTCTACCACGATCTCTCTTTACCGAACGCTCTCTCTACCACACGCCCTCTCTACCACACTCCTTCTCTACCCCACATTCACAGTCTCCCCCTTTACCACACAGTCTCCCTCTCTACCACACCCTCTCCCTCTTTACCACACCTTCTCCCTCTCTACCATACTCCCTCCTTCTCTAGTTCCTACCTTAAAGGCAACAGGCGTCGTTAGTATCTGGTTACGAGCCTCAGTTATTATGGGGCGTGTAGTCAGGTGCAATTCCACAACCTGATGCCTTCACCAACACACGTGATATTCCCATCCCCTGACAACGTGATATTAAAGAACATGAAAACGCGCAATATCAGGGTAAATGAATTATACTCTTACCATCGTCAGGGGTGAATACAAGTAGATATATATATTAAAAACCTGAGAGTAAAATGTGAAAAACTATTGAAATGATTCATATATATAAGGAAAAACGTCTACACATGTCAGTTCACGCATCCATTACTCAGGCCACCACAAGGATATTTTTTGGTGCCCAGTCACAGAACTCGTCTCTCTACAATAATCGCGTTAATCTTACGGTCTTGTACACCAAAGACGTAATGCTATCCATTCAAAAACAAGGATATAATGCTCAGGTAACTTAATGTTAACTTCAAGGTTTATGCAAATAATTCTAAGTTATCAATAAAATGGAAAGAAAATTAACTGGATAAGAAGAAAAATTAGTTCTATTGAAATAATTCCCATGCATAAAGACATCCAGTTGACCTAATATATATGAGGATAAGCTTGGGAAAACACAACAGTAATAAGAGCGAAATAGTCAACATCATCTTGCTTACTGTGTTGAAAGCAGAAAGCTCAAACAACATACATTAAAACAGGTCAATTTTTAACCCTGGTACCAACATGAAAGCACCCCCAAAAAAGTGTGTGTTCGGGGGAACGATGAATTGAAAAAGTGAATGAAGCACTTTTTGGTGAATAAGCTGCACTTACACCAGGTAGGAATATGTATTTACAGGTGGTAGGCACTATACACGCCTTTTAAAGAGACGTCCAATACATTTTTCTGTTGACTTGTATATTTTACGTATTTCTGTATTTCATTTTGATTTGTCTCGTGTGTATTTATTTCCAAACTGTTGCTCCTAGTTGTAAAGTTCATATATTGTTTGATTTTATTTTCAGCGTTTATTTTTTTAGCTATTTTTTCTTCTTTCCTTGTTCACTGTTCCGTGTCTCTGAAGCCTTTTTCGTGTTGTTTATAACCTAAAATTTTCCACTAAGGTGTTCTGAATTTGTAATAATAAAAATAATAATAATAAGAGAGAGAGAGAGAGAGAGAGAGAGAGAGAGAGAGAGAGAGAGAGAGAGAGAGAGAGAGAGAGAGAGAGAGAGAGAGAGAGAGAGAGCACAATTTTATGCCCTGAGAAAGAAACATTACCAGTATCTGTATGTGTGTGTGTAGTAAGAATAATGGACCATAAAGCTGTATTATATACCACCGACACCTCACCTCTCAGGCTTACAAAAAATACATCGCTCTCTATCTCTCAGTGTCTCTCTGCCTACTCCTCATCCCTATATCTCTATCCTAAACTTCTCTCTCTCTTTCTCTCTCTCTCTCTCTCTCTCTCTCTCTCTCTTTCTCACTTTATACTACTTCCTGTTCGCTATCGTCCACCGCTCCCTCCCTGCACTGGACACCACCACACCCAACAGAGTAATGACATTCACGTGTATGACGACAGGTGAGGCAGGACAAAGGGGGGAAAGAGACGTGAATTATTACCTGTTATGTAGATAGGTGTAATGTTTTTCATTGTATGTATGTATGTATGTATGTATGTATGTTTGTATGTATGAATGTATGTATGTATGTATGTATGTTTGTTTGTTTGTTTTGTATGTATGTATGTATGTATGTATGTATGTATGTATACCTTTAATATCCAAACTGCATCTTCACCATCATCACAACGACCGTCACTACAACCACTATAACCACCACCACAGCCACAACCACCATCTCAACCACCATCACCACAGCCATAACCACCATCACCACAATCACCACAGCCACTACCATCACCATTACCACCACACTCCTCTCACATGTCTCCCACCCAACACGTCATCTATTTTTCTTTGCTATTCCCTTTTGATTCTTTCTGTGTAGTTCATTTCCTTAAAAGGGTTTCAGCCCCCCCCCCCCCCCCCCTCATCAGCACCCTCCCCCACATACCCTCCCTTGAGATGGCTGGGGCGAGAGAGAATACGAAGTGTGGATAAGAGGAGGAAGGAAGTGAGGGAGGAAGGAAGAGAGATGAAGGAAGGAAGGAAGGATGTGAGGGAGAGGAAGGAGTGTAAATGGAAGGATAAAGGGGGGTAGGGGGGAGGAAGGGAGGTAGGTTGAGAAAAGAGGAGTGGATAATGAATGGAGGAAGAGGAGGTTGAGAAGAGGAAGGGGAAAAAGTGTGGGTGGGATAGATGGGATAGATAGGGTGGATGGAAAGGTTCGGAATGGTACGTAGAGGGAGATGGAAGAGTGTAAAACGGGATGAGAGAAGGGAGAGACAGAGCGAGAAAAAGATTAAATGGAGGATAATTGAGGAGAAAGAAGATGTGTGAGAGGAGGGAGGGGTGAGAGGATGAGGGTGAGGGATGAGGGGTGAGGATGAGGAGTGAGGATGAGGGGTGAGGATGAGGGGTGAGGGTGAGGATGAGGGGTGAGGATGAAGGGTGAGGATGAGGGGTGAGGGTGAGGATGAGGGGTGAGGATGAAGGGTGAGGATGAGGGGTGAGGGTGAAGGGTGAGGATGAGGGGTGAGGGTGAAGGGTGAGGATGAGGTATGAGGATGAGGAGTGAGGATGAGGGGTGAGGGTGAAGGGTGAGGATGAGGGGTGAGGGTGAAGGGTGAGGATGAGGGGTGAGGATGAGGAGTGAGGATGGGGGGTGAGGGTGAAGGGTGAGGATGAGGGGTGAGGATGAGGGGTGAGGATGAAGGGTGAGGATGAGGAGTGAGGATGAGGGTGAAGGGTGAGGATGAGGGGTGAGGATGAGGGGTGAGGGTGAAGGGTGAGGATGAGGGGTAAGGATGAAGGGTGAGGATGAAGGGTGAGGATGAGGGAGACTGAAGGAGTGTGAGGGTGAGGGAAAGTATATATGAATGCACTAATATATATGGGCGATATATGGCCACAACTCCACCTGACTCCCCACAACACGGCCCTAGCAACATCCCTCCCTCCCTCTTTCCCCCCCCCCCTCCCTCCTTCCGTTCCTCCTTTCCGCCCTTCGTTTCTTTCCCCACCCTTCCTCCAGCCCACCCTTCCATCCTCCTTTCCTTCCTTCCTTTCTCCCCCTCCCTCTCTAATTCCCTTCAACCCAGTCTCCCTCTAACCCACTCTCCCTCCATCCCACGTTCCCTTCAACCCTCCAATTCACCCACCCCACCTTCCCCAGTACGCCAACATTAGATGAGATTCCCCTAAGTTGTAAACCATACCTGCATCACATTACAGTGTGTTGGTCGCCTGGCAATCTCTCGAAGTTGGATAATATTATGTTGTGGATGATACAGTCAGTGCTGTCAGTAGAGGCGTAAACTTTAGATTAACTTCCACACCCTGTAATACGCCGCTGCCTCCCACTTCAACACTTCACACAGTTCTCATGTTTGTCTTGAGGTGTTGTGAGAATACAGGTTTGTGGTGATGTATGAAGACGATGTGGTTTAGGATTTAGTGGATGGGTGAATGTATGACTTGTGAGATGACGTGTGATGTTTTCATGTGAGGGAAGAATCAAGGAATTTCAAACTGGTGTGTATATAAGGATGATGATGTAGGTAATTACAAATAAATAAATAAATAACAGCATTACTAACCTAACCTAACATAACCAAACCTAACCAAACCAAACCTGACCTAACCTAACCTAACATAGTATAAATATATTCTGGTATATTTATCGACATCATGTTAGCAGCTCTTCATCTGTCACGTAATACAGAGACGAGTGCTGAGGGAGCAGAGACTTAGGTCATCCTGATCCCACTAATCACTATAATAATCACATAATAACAAGACAGAGTTAATCAGGGTAGCATGTGAGCTAGACCAGTGTGTGTGTGTGTGTGTGTGTGTGTGTGTGTGTGTGTGTGTGTGTGTGTACGTGCGTGTGTGTGTGTGTGTGTGTGTGTGTGTGTGTGTGTGTGTGTGTGTGTGTGTATCAATAAGTGATTACACTGTATCACACTAACATGTGAGTAATATCTGTCAAACAAATTAATTCTTCCTGAAGACTAACACACGTACATAGACTCTCACTAAATACACGTACACCTACAAAAAAAAATATATACACACACACACACACACAAAAGTATATTTAGTTACAGTGCATACACGCAAAAGGCACATAGTCATAAGCAAACATACACAGGAATTAACATATACACAAGCATACACAGGGCAGCAGCATACAGTATATACAGACCTAAACACTACTGCAGTTATATATGTCAGGTTAAATAGGGGTAATTGACGACTAAGCTTTAAATAGTAATTGACTGTTTGGCCTAATAGGGATAACTGGTTTGGTTAGGTTAGGTTAGGTTAGGTATGATGCTGAGAGAGAGAGAGAGAGAGAGAGAGAGAGAGAGAGAGAGAGAGAGAGAGAGAGAGAGAGAGAGAGAGAGAGAGAGAGAGAGAGAGAGAGAGAGAGAGAGAGAGAGACCGTAACCCAACCACCACAAGTCACATCTTAACTACACAGAGAAAAATCACAATAATATAATTAAAACATAACGAGAATTGATGATTATACAAATTGAGATAAGCTTGATAAAAATTAAATCCCTCAAGCACGAAAACACGATTAGTCAAGTCAGGAAAGATGAGAATTTGGTGGATGCTGTACACTCCCATCCTGATATGACATTTTAACTCAATAATAGAATTAGATGAATGAATGGTATTGGGATGACATATGATACATCACATCAAATATGGGATCAAATAACTCACGCGTCATTCATGATTTTTATTTAGCAGAATTGGGAATTTAACTGAGGTAGATGAGTACTTTAAAAGCTGATATTACTGAAGGTTGATTTGATTTTAATGATAAATAATTAACGTGATGTTGTGCATAGGTTCACTAATTTACAGCGAGACAGGTGTAAATCAGGTGATACAAAACAGAAATGGTTGAATGGTAGGAAAATATAATTGACATAATACCTGTACCTGTGTTGTGTAGCTTCACCTGTCCTTGTACTTTTACCTGCCCAAGTACCTGAAACTGTAATAGTGTACCAATACCTTTACCAATACCTATACCTGTACCTGTGTTAGTGTATCAGTACCTACGCTAGCACCTGAGTACCTGGGTGTATACCTGTTCGCACACCTATACAAGATGACCAACACGCTTCACCTACAGCCACTCCCTCAGGCGTATATCTCTCAGGAGTTTCATCAGATTAATTGGTTGAGGCTGTACCCTTAGCGTGTCTCCCAACCATCAACATTAACCTGCAACCTTCCTCTGTATAAAGGCTTCGTAAACATGCGAGTGTAGACAACCCAAGCGAACCTTACCACGCAACAATGATTTTTTTATGACACCAAATTTAATATACTGTTATGCCTATAGCAATAACATAAGGATTTGCATAGATTGAGATAATGACGAATTAGAGAGAGAGAGAGAGAGAGAGAGAGAGAGAGAGAGAGAGAGAGAGAGAGAGAGAGAGAGAGAGAGAGAGAGAGAGAGAGAGAGAGAGATTATATTTTAGTTTAGTCTTCATTTAATCTTATATAATGCCCACGACTTTGAGATATAAATGTACTCAGATAACTATGAGGGTATTTTCGGCTGGGTTTAGTTCGCTCACATTCCAGCCTCCTTGACCTGATTGATAGAGGATTGCCCGTGAGAGAGGTGCTTATTTTTTTTTTCGGGTGTGGTATTACGTAACCGATGACCAACTGTTAATCACTCTTGATATTTGCTAGGTTAGGTTAGGTTGGGTTGGGTTGGGTTGGGTTGGGTTGGGTTGGGTTGGGTTTGGTTGGGTTGGGTTGGGTTAGGTTAGGTTAAGTTAGATTAAAAAAAACACTAATATAACAATGATTCTGAGTTAAACTTTTATGTTCACGAAAAAAACTAAAACAATAAAGACAGTTAAAGAAAAACAACTTTGTTACGAGTCACCACAACAGATAGGCCATCATGCCTCCCTACCCCTCCCCTACCACCCTCCACCACCCCACACCTTCCCCTCTTCACCCCACCCCTGCCCACTTACTCCACCTTAACCCTCATCCCCCTCCTTCTACCTCCCCCGTCCACCCCTTCCCAAGTTACCCCACCCCAGGATCCAAAATCGATAGGCCTCTCCTTGACCTGAGGGACAATGTACACAGGTAGGCCTACTATATTACATCTCGTTAAGGGACGCTAAGTTAGCCTTGACTTGAGAGTGTGGATGTTTAGACAGACGCTAGACAGACAGACAGGCGACAGACAGACGGACAGATGGACGACGTGATTTGATAGTATCCTGTTATCTTTGGCGAGGAAGGCGGATTATGGAAAGCAGTGAAGATGACGGCAGGCTATAGACTTATTTGTGCCGTGACTCTGGTGTGTGTGTGTGTGTGTGTGTGTGTGTGTGTGTGTGTAGACGCGCTTCAATCTTAGGGTGTTTACATACAGTCTTGACCAAACTTATCAACAAACGAAATGAAAACAAACACACACACACACACACAATTCATGAATGAAAAACGGTGTCCTAACATAAGAGGAGAGAAAATAGATCTCGATATGGATCCCCCCCCCCCTACTACGGTGAGAGAGAGAGAGAGAGAGAGAGAGAGAGAGAGAGAGAGAGAGAGAGAGAGAGAGAGGAATTACGTCATCGCTCGATAGCCGTCTGCCTCTATAGAGATTCATCGTAAGTTGTGTGGGTGAGGGGGAGTTGAGTGGGAAAGAGGAAAGGAAGAAAAGGTAAGGGCAGTGGATGAAAGGGGAAATAGGAGTGGGAGAAGATACGGGTAGGGGGGGATTATGAGGTGAGGAGAGAGGGCGAGGGGAGTGTGTGAGGGGGTGAGGAGGATTAGGGAAAGAGGCAGTAAGAGGTGAGGAATGAGGGGTGAACAATAAGGAAAGAATAAAGCAGTGAGAGATAGAATTGGGGGATTGGAACAAAGGGATTAAGGTAGAAGGTGAGGGAATGAGGGAAGTGAGAGGGAAAGGCTGAGAAGTGAGGTTAGGGAAAGAGAGAGGGGGGGTGGGTCGGTGTTTGTTTACATAAGGATATGAGTTTATTCCTACCTGCTTTTACTACAGAGAGCTGGTCATGTCAACAAGGAGGAAGGACTTATCTACAATTCGTCTGGTGATTACATACACCCGCCCAACAAACAAACATACACTCATACACATGTTCGTGGAGTAAGTGTATATTGCCTCCAGCACGCAAACAGCCTCCAGCACATACGAATACACTTACATAACAAGCGCACGTACACACACACACACACAAACACACCTATAACGAGTGTATACAACCTCAAGCACACACACACACACACACACACACACACACACACACACACACACACACACACCTAAAATTCCAATCCTTATAAATAATTTTTGATAAAGAAATTGTCATCAGAGGTTAAAACGACAACCATCTACAAATCAGAATGAAAACAAATTAAATTCTATTCTTTCAAACTCCATTCACTGATGATAAATATTATACACTTGTCTAAATTAATAACCAGGCTTTCAAAAAAAAAAAATTCATAAATATGTTATACTAAATTATAGCAACTACGAGAATGAGAAAATTTGTCCCGAGGATATAACAAGCGTCACGTGACCTCGCTGCTCAGTGACCCGTCAACAGTGGTGGTGGGAGTAGGTCAAAGGTTAAGATTATTATTATTCATTTGATATCTTTCAGGAAGTTAAATGTAGACAGTTCTTTCACTCCCACATACATATATTTTTACCCAGCTTAATTGTTGACGTCATGTTGTGCGTAAAGTTGTCAAATGAGTATATTTTTATATTTTTTACGCGAAAATTAAAAAGAAGATTTATTTCAATATTCTTGTATTTTTTATGGTTGAGTCTCGGGTGAAATGCATCAATAAGAGACGCGACCCAGTTAACGAAAATAGACTGGTTGACACATGGAGCAGACACGTGTACCAGTCGACCAAAACAGACTGACAGGAAAATCAAAGTGAAGGTAACGTAGATATTGAAGCACTGTCCCAACATGGAGTCAGGAACGCTACTTTCTAGGGCTACTTTCTGAAGCTACTTACTAACATTACATTCTTCGGTAATTTTCTAAGGCTACTTTTTAACACTATTAGAAAATTTTCTCATGCTACTTTCTCCAGCGACTATCTATGACCACTTTCTCAAGCAACTTTCTAAGACGACTTTCTTAAGCAACTTTCTATGGCGAATTTCTATGGCTATTTTCTTTAGCATCTTTCTTGGGCCGACAACTTTCCAAGGAGAGTCTGCCGCCGCCCCACCAAGATCGTCTATTAGCTGCTCATTAACGTGTGGGAGATATTTTAATTAGTGTGGGTCTTCCTCTCCCGGGAGACTCACCCCTCCACCGCCGGGATTAATGACCAATTTCCGATTTGAGAGTCCTTGAGGCAGACCAAATGGCAGACAACAGAGCAGATCATACGGCAGACAACAGAGCAGATCATACGGCAAACAACAGAGCAGATCATAGGACAGACAACAGAGCAGATCATATGACAGACCACAAGGCACACAACAGCAAAACACATTGCAGTTCATACGGCAAACAACATGGCAGACCACACGGCAGGCTACAAGGCAGACAACAGCAGACATGGCAAAATATATGGCAAACAAAATGGCATATCAACTGCAGATAGTATGGCATACCACATGACAGACTAAATGGCAGAACTATGAGAGAGAGAGAGAGAGAGAGAGAGAGAGAGAGAGAGAGAGTACCTTTCGTCTCTCTCTCTCTCATAAGTGTATTTCAATGTATCATCTACGTGAAGCAGCTTAACACAAGCGGCTGGCCATGTTACTTTTAGCATCAATATTGTGAAAAGTCTATCTGGCAGATTAACCTGTGTGTGTGTGTGTGTGTGTGTGTGTGTGTGTGTGTTAATAATAATAATAATAATAATAAACGGTTTATTAATAGAGTTGCATCCGGTGGCTGAAAATATACGGACTTACATTTGATTTAGACATAATGATATAATATGCGTTGAATACATTTACAGGGCTGTACAGTACATAAATCAGGAGTTGTTTATTATTTTAACAATAGATGGGATGGTGCAATTCTTATATCTATCGGTGCGGGCTCTTATGGGCTGAATTTTGTTGTAGTGGCGGACTGCGCGAGGTGGGTGGGGGGCTGCAGGTGGCAGGAGGTGGCGATGACGAGGGTGGTGCATTAGTTGGCTGCCAAACCTGCCCAGTGCTTGGTGGTGGAGGTCACTGAGGGATGGCATTTCCAGGGTGGAGAGAGGGTTGATGTAGCCGGAGAATTCTGCACCGAGCATGATTCTGCAGGCCCTTTTCTGTACCTTCTCTAGCTGACGTTGTTGGGTGGAGTTGAGAGAAGACGACCAGGCTGGTGACGCATACGTTAGTTTGGGGAGAATAAAGGCAATGTAGATAGTCCTCAGCTGTGGCGTGGGTGTCCCAAGTGACCTAAGTCGTCGTAGCATTGTAGAGACGGCACGAGGCTGCCTTGACTGTGTTATTTACATGGGCCTTCCAGTCAAGTTTGTTGTCTATAGTTACACCCAGAAGTTTGGCAGGTGTGTGTGTGTGTGTGTGTGTGTGTGTGTGTGTGTGTGTGTGTGTGTGTGTGTGTGTGTGTGTGTTAGTCACCTTCCATGATGGTGAGTCACCCCGCGTGACTACCGTGAGTCAACGGTGTGTCACTTTACATGTATAACACAGAGTCACTAATAATTAGCTGCTGGACGTTACCTGTTCCTGCAACGTGACTCAGCAAATTGACACAGGTACTCAGCTTCTTACCTGGATTAGTGCTTACACGTCAATTACTTCAACCACGTCAGGTGATTTTAATTCAATAATCTTTTTTAATGTTACAATTACATAAACAAACAATTATTAGCAAGTTGATTATAATAAACCATTAAAAGTGTTCAGAATTGACTGACAGACAGACAGGTAGGTAGGCAGACAGACAGACAGACAGGTTGGCAGACAGACAGACAGAAACTCGAAACCCCCAACAGTAACCATATGAGAACACCAGGTAGCCAGTCAAGGTAGTTTACCCTCCAGGGAACACCATCACACAACACTACCTCACTGTCAACACAATATCCCTCCAAACTTTTTTCGACGGGAGTATTTGAGGAACGGAGATCGAGGCAAAAAATATTACACTGGTGAAAAGTACATCAATAATGATATAGTTTAGGGGAATAAAATGGGGTAAATGGGCAACGGGAAGGAAGTAAAATTGGGAGTTGGAGGAAGATAACGATGTACTAATGGTAAAAATACGGTGGTAGCCCCTATTAATGGGTTGTTTTAACGAGTAACCTTAGAAAAATTAAATAGATGAGATTCCCAAATAACCAAGAGAACGGGATGACATAATAAGGTAAAAATTATATGAACAAAATAAGAACTGGAAGGCCTAAAATCAAACACAAATTAACTGAAAATTACACACACACACACACACACACACACACACACACACACACACACACACACGGTGTGTCAAATCCTCCAGTTCCGTCTCCACCTCCTCCGCCGACTCAAGTCCCTCGGAGTTCCTGCGCCCGAGCTCCTCAGTGTTTACTCAACATTCATATTTCCCAAGCTCACCTATGCCTCCCTTACCTGGTCTTCCTTCCTAAAAGCCCACAACGTAAACACCAAGAAAAGGTGCAGAAGAGGGCATGCAAGATTATTCTCTCCCCTTCCTACTCCACATATCAAGAAGAGCTCAACACACTGACCCTCTCGGCTCTCTCTGACCATCACCACGACCTCATCTTCAAATTTGGCGAGAAGCTTTTGCACTATCCTCGACACCGGCTCCTACTACCACCCGAGATCCCTCGTCCGAGAAATGCTGTTCGACACCAGAACCGCATCCAGCCCATACAAGCACGAACTGATCGCTATAAGAACAGCCCAGTCCCAACCATTGTAAAAATTATCAATAACTTGTAATCAACCAGTTTATTCACTCCCAGTCAATCTTACTTTTTGCACTGTAACTATGTTGAAATGCACTGTAGTTTGAGCTTTTCCCCGCCTAGTTATTATATATCATATTTGCATTACTTATGTTACTTGTATATTATTTGTAAATCAAGTGACCCATTCCCCAATTATGTAACTGTATATTTTCAGCCTTCCGGTTGCCATGCTCTTTCAATAAACCGTTAATTACTATTATTTATTATTATCACACACACACACACACACACACACTATTTATAGAGAGAGAGAGAGAGAGAGAGAGAGAGAGAGAGAGAGAGAGAGAGAGAGAGAGAGAGAGAGAGAGAGAGAGAGAGAGAGAGGTTAAACGGATTACAAGAACCATATTCAGAACTAGCTGGGGTATCCGACGTTGCCCGGGTCTATTTTACAGCTCCATGTTAAAAACTACGTTGGTGTACAAGGGGTAGGCGCTTTTAGAACCCCCCAGGCCAACAACAAGACCCCTCTCCCCCACCATTTTAGACGTTCGTGAGTATTCCCAGGGGCTATTTATGTAAGCGTACAAATTTCTGTTCTCTATCTTGAAAAACCATGACCGTGTATAGCAAAGAAACAAAATATTAATGTGTTTTTAGTGAAGGGGTTCCGCGTTGAGAGTGGTGGTGGTGTGTGTCTGTGAGGGGTGGGGGGGGGGGATGTGCAACCACTAAGGCCATTGCCCAAAAATCCCCTCTTTGTGATATTTCTGGTGTGCTTGTGTAACTATAGGGTGTCCCAGAAAAATGTCCCCCCCCCCCCCTGCTACTTCCCTCCCTGCCTGCCTCATCCCTGCCTCCAATTCATAGTGTCTCAGGAAGCAGGGAGGGAGGGAGGAGGGACATATTTTTGGGGGGAACACACACACACACACACACACACACACACACACACACACACACACACACACACACACACACACCTCATATACGTGTCGTGACTGATAACAAAACGGAGAGGGAAATATTGTACAGCACTAAATCCCCAAATTTCCCTAATCTTGAGCCGCTTAACAGGGTAATCCCCCAAGTTAATCCCGACGTTGCTAAAACATCACCCCCGACGGAGATCCATCCAATCCTATTTTCTAATCCTCCACCATCCTTCGTTACAATCCTGACAACCAAGTGACTCATACCTCCCCTCCCTCCAGGCTGACAGAGAGCTGATACCCGGCTGACAAGACCTATAGCTACTCTCATTACTGCTGACGTGTAAAATGCTTATAATGAACAATTAATCGGTTTTTCTCTTTCCGTAATCCAAATGAGTTGTGTTTTGTTGATATTGTGGGAGGTGAGGGAAGGAGGTGGGTGAGGTGGCGAGGGAGGGAAGAAGGAAGGAAAGGAATAGGTGACCAGGGAGGGAGGGGGGGAGGAAAGGTGGCCAGGAAGAGAGGAAGCAGAGGAGGTGGTCAAGGGGGGAGGAAGGAGGTGGAGAGGTGGCCAGGGAGGGAAGAAGGAAGGAAAGGAAGAGGTGACCAGGGAGGGAGGGGGGGAGGAAAGGTGGCCAGGAAGAAAGGAAGCAGACGAGGTGGAGAGGTGGCCAGGGAGAGAGGAAGAGGAGGAGGTAGTCAGGGAGAGAGGAAGGAGGAAAGATGGCCAGGGAAGGAAGAAGACATACCCAAGATAACATGAAACACTATTATAGTAACCAAAAGTAAACAAATAATTATTCAACGAGGTATTTTATTAAAAGCTCTTACCAATTAAGGTGTGATTAGTTCATTTTACACCTGAGTCTACGTGGTTACATATAATTACCAGAGTTATAGTCCACAGGTAAAGGTTCACAAAACTACAAACACTACAGATAATTAACCTTACTTCCTGCTATAGTTCATTCCTATCATCCTCAGACTCTACTAGAATCTAATTATAGTACAGGGAATAATTATCGCAAACTAACTGTACCTTAATAACCTACAATTATACTCAGGGATTAATGATCTTAGGTGTTTTGTTCTAAATTATAGCCTTATAAAACACACACACACACACACACACACACACACATACACACACACACACACACACACACACTACACATAACCGACACGTATGCACTAAACTCCCATATGGAAAATAACCAATGTGAAAGGAAATATGACCACCCACATTGACCTCTCGGACTACCAAGAAAATCACGCCATTATGATCCCTTTAGTTTTCCCCTTCGGAATACCTTGTAAGTGTCTTCATGACTTAACAATATGAACCTTTGTGCTCGTTTGTATATAAAAAAAAGGTAATGTTTTGAGAGTGAGGAAAACTGAGGTCATTATCAATACATCAAACGACGACATTCCTCTCTCTCTCTCTCTCTCTCTCTCTCTCTCTCTCTCTCTCTCTCTCTCTCTCTCTCGGGGCCTCACACTATTATTCCTGTGACAGTCAACATCACTACCACCACCATAACTACTACTTTTACAACCACCGTAACTACCACAACCACCATAACTAATACTACCACAACCACTACAACTACGAAAACCACAACCACTACAACTACCACAACTACAACCACCACAACTACCACCACCGCTACTATAACCATTAGCATCACTTCCACGTGTAAATACAGACAACATAAGGTGACTGTCACATCCTTAAGAAAATTAATTGGACAGTTAATTAAACTATTAATTTATGGCCAGTGATAATACTGACGCACGCACACACACACACACACACACACACACACACACACACACACACACACACACACACACACACACACACACACACACACACACACACACACGTCTTCTACCTGCCGCTCACACACACAGGTACCCAGCGCGTGAGACGAGATCCTTACCTGTGCGGTCGACAGCTGGAGAGAGTGGGTGTTGGTTTCAGGTGGTGTTGCAGCCACTCCTTGATAAGAGAATGACGCAGGGAGCTCCCCTCCCCCTCCACACACACACACACACACACACACACACACACACACACACACACACACACACACACACAGCCTCGAGCCGCCCTGATGTCCCTTATCTCACAACTGCTCCAGCTCTGGCACTCCCTACATTAAATTACTCACGCCTGGTTTTTCCTTCGTGTTTTTAATTACATCAAGAGGAAAGCTGGTGGTAACTAAGGACTGCCTGGAGTCTCTCTTTGTTTCTTTTCTGGACAGGTAGTGTGATAAATTAATTACGGCTTCCAGCCGTGATGGTGATGTTCACTGGCAGTGGTGTTCGCTGGCAGCGGTGTTCGCTTGCATTGTAGTTCGCTATCGGTTGTGTTTTCGCTAACGGTGGTGTTCGCTTGCGGTGATATTCGCTATAGGTGACGTTTGCTATCGGTAGTGTTCGTTATCGGCAGTGATTTACTATCAGTGGCGTTCATTCGCTATCGGTAGTGTTCGCTAGGTGACGTTTAAAGACGAACACTCACTCCGTGTTTACAGTCTTACCCCGCGCTCGTTACTCTCTCGAGATCAACTTAACTTTAAGATTTTTTTCAAAGTAATTTCTGAATATTATAAATTTACATAATGGAATTAGCTCCCGGTTAGAAAATAATTAATAAAGAATTATTAGCAAGTTTCAGCTGTAAGTTACAAATCAGCCAAACCGACCAAGTCTCCCTTGGTACCTCATATACAGGTAACGTCTTACTTTAGCCTCAGCTCAGACAGGTTATAATAATGAGGATGTAAACATTGTGTCCCTGGTGTGTCTTTATGATCTTCGCTACAGTTAATGTATTCTCAGTCTGCCAGAGTCTCATCCACTGAATTATTACTTATATGTTTATTATACTTGACGAACAATGATAAATGTAATGTTAGTGTCGTCTTTATAGTTAAATAGGGAAGTAATTTCTTTATTTTCAACAGAGAAATTAGCAGTAATTAAGAGGTAGTATTAACATCATTAGTTCACTTGCTTATTTACACAGTAATTTAAGGTCTAATAATACCTACACGGTAGAGGTCAATGATGGTTCACCCGCGACGATTTAATTCCTGTTGTCGCTCATTCACGGTCAACAAATCACTGTTCTGATTAACCTAACACAGTTAATTTTGTTTCCATATCACCAAATTATCTTAAAAAGTTAATCTAACCATACAAGTGGTTAAGAAATCCATTGAGTTGTATTTTTTTCTTGGTGACTGACAAACGTAGGGGGGAGGGTAGCGGGTCAGTGATGGAGCGACGGAGAGGAGACACCAGCCGGCGCGTCCGTACTGTAGCGGCGGTCAACACCGACTGACAGTCTTTATACCAGCCAACCCCAGCCTGCTGTCTCTGAGTCCCTCGCCGCTATCACCACTACCCTACCACCAGTACTACCCTAACCACCACCACTACCACAATTACCCCCCCCACCACCACCACCACCAGTATTACCCCAACATCATTACCATTATTACCCCTACCACCAAGAACAACACCCCATACAGGTGAGATCACACACTGTAGGGCCAATTACCTGTACTGTCTTGTGCCTCATGCATCTTACAGTAGATCGGAACCCTACGTCATTATACACTCGTAGTCAATATGAATCAAGAAAAACAAAGACTTTCCCTCGCGAATAATTAATTACTCATCAACACATGAAGGAGGTGGAGCGTGTTGTAATCAACTTTATCTCATTAAGAAACTACTACAGCAAGGGATCGAAACCTTGACCTTGACATTCTAGACCGACTCCCTAACCACTCGACCTAGTAAGGAGCGTCGTCCCTCAGCCTCAACCAGCGGTACACAGAGCCACGCCGGTGTAGATACAAAGTGTCTCAGAAAAATGTATACACACCTCCCTTACAGATTTTCTTGTTGATCGCGTAAATGCTTGTATTTAAAACATCAACATTGTCCTCAACTTGTGGAAGATCTCACACATCAACATTGTCTTCAGCTCAAACATCAACAAGTGAGGAAAATGTTGCTGCTCATATTCAATCATTCACCCGATCAACAGGAAAATGTAAAAAAAAAAGTTACAGTGTATACATTTTTCTGAGACACCCTATATACCTGTGGTTACCCCTGACAGGTTCATTTCGACACAGGTATGAATATGAGATGAGTGATGCAGCCTTAAGTGTTTGACTCTGTTTTAATAAACTTAGTAGCTAAAACAGACAAAGAAGAACTTATGACCCAGCAATAAAAACAGGAAATAAAAGAGTTATTTTTCTACAGTTATCGTCAGTTATATTTAATCCACCACCAAAAGCTCTCATAAAATTAGTTAACAGATCAGGTCATGTGTTTAGAGAGGAGCCACAATAACGTGTTGGAACTATACAACAGGTATTAGCAGTGTGATTATGAGACCAAAAAAGAACATAGAAATTGTCAATAGGGACATTTTAAGGTTACGCCCCAAATTATAACATAACCCTTAAATTATAAAGTAATCCCTAAATTTTAAGGTAATCCCACACACACTACAACCCTAAACACACACACACACACACACACACACACACACACACCATCACCTTCAAGACATTACTAATACCATCAGGTGTCCTTATGAACTCTTAACAAAAATAAATATAAATATAAAACCCTCCAATGAAAATCTCAGGCGTGTTTGAAGAGGTTTATTGAAATATCTGCCAGAGTCTCCGCATACTTCCCGCCGCGTTTCATTAAGCTGGCCATTATCGTACTGAGGGAACTATTTTTGGGGGAGACGAGATACCTGGCTATAACTTTACTACCGCCTAAAGCCCTTTGACATGGTGAACATTTTTAGTGTTTTTTGGGTGAGGTCGAAAGATGTGTTGTGTGAGTTTTTCTGACACGGGTGTTTTATAAATTATGAGATTGTGAGCTATGTTATGAGTATATGAGTGTCTCTCTCTCTCTCTCTCTCTCTCTCTCTCTCTCTCTCTCTCTCTACGAATTTCTGGGTTAAACGTAAACACAAATCGACAATGCATATTAATTTAACTTATTATAAACAGGTGGTTCAACAGGTAAGGTCAATAAACACCATTTATAATTTTAACACCCATTAAATATCCAGGTTTCTGTTTCACCTAACATAGAAACAGGAATTTTTCGTAATAGGGGTAAATTTGGAAGATACGGGCGTTAGCGGGTCACGTTAAAGATGTAAACAGAGAAGTGAGGAGTGATGAGGGGCCATCATCTTCACGATCCTCAAGCTGCTGTTCAGTAAGACATCTGTTTATTACATTGTCTCAGTCTCACTAAATATCAAAACTAAATAAATACTACTCTAACACCGCACGTGGTTAAAATTAATATATAAATAATGTTAAAAATTAGTTAATTCTCGACTCCAAAGTATAAAAACTATTCAGATGGATTTTAAAAATGTGGTTTAAATATTTTTTTTTCAAGATATCCATTCATTGTATAATAAGCTGCTGCTATATTAATTTTTCACTCTTGACCTGTACGCCATGAGAAAAAATTACCACTTCCATACTTATAACCATTTCCAATTTTTATCTTATATTGGTAAAATAGAATTACTTTTGTACAATCTATAAAAAAAAGCCACTTTTTGTACCAATCCCAAGCAGAAATACTCGACGGAACATTCTATACTGTTTTATTTTTATTACGACAGAGTTTCACAAGATAATTTTCCTTCCCAAGTGCGGAAACTGTCAGAGATCAACACAGAAAAGTTATTATCCCTTAAAATATCATAATATAAACACTACTGATTAAACACTAAAGACCTCTAGTGACTGAGTGACTGAGGGTGTCCAACCGCTAACACATCATCTGCCCTGATACAAATTGACCCTCAGCCTCAGTTACAAAGTTGAAGTGAACAGAGTATAGACAATGTCAACACAGAACCAACACAGGTAAATACTCTTAGCCTTCACATCGTCGCTACTTTCTGAAACTCCAGTAAATTAAATTGTTTCTAAATTCACTCATTTTCAACAGATGACAACAATACTAATAATAACAACCGAATACAATCCATTCAATCAAATACAATACCCAACAATACAATAACTTTACAAAAATAAATAAATAAATAGAAAATACAATTAAAAAAAAATTACACCAAGAGAATTATAATCTTACAAAATAACTCAACAGGTTCTAAGAGTCTCTCAAATTCTCAGGCAGGAAAGATGTTTTATGGTATATTTTGGAGATGTGACGAGCCGTATCACATGCATGGAAAGACTGTGAGGAGGTGAGTTAAATTGAGATGTATCGGGAATCGGGAATATATCGGGAATTGGCCCAGATTCTCCCCCCGCCCCCCCACCGAAAAAAATGATCAGGGGTATTGAACTGTGATGACGTAGGGAGGAGGAGGATGGGGACGTGCAGGAGGAGGAGGAGGAGGAGGACGATGGGGACGTGGAGGAGGAGGAGGAGGAGAAGAAGGAGGAGGAGGAAGAGGAGGAGTATTAAAAGGATGAAGAGGAGGAGGAGGATGGGGACTTGCAGGAGGAGGAGGAGGAGGAGGAGGAGGAGACGCAAAATGGAGAGTAGGGAAAGACAAAGAGGGAAGGAAAAAGGGGAGAAAAAGAGAAGGAAATGGGGTCGTAGAGGAGTGGAATGAGCGAGAGTAGAAGATCATGGGACAGGAAGGGAAGGAAAGGAGGAGAAGGGAAGGGAAGGAAAGGAGTTTTAGAGTGGGAAGAAAAGGAGGAGAAGAGGAAGGGGAGAAAAGAAGGAGGAGGGTACAGGACAGAAATAGGGAAAGAAAATAACCTAAAAAATATATATACTTTTTTTCCACTACCTTTATATTTTCTGCCCACTACCTCCTCTCTACCACCCCCTTCTCTCTCTCTCCACCACCACCCTACCACCACCTTCTCTCTCCATCTCCTCCTCTCTACACCACCCCCTTCTCTCTCCACCACCTCTTTCTCTCTCCACCACCCCCTTCTCTCTACCACCCCCTCCTTCTCTCCACCCCCTTCTCTCTCCACCACCTCCTTCTCTCCCCACCACCACCTCCTCTCTCCACCACCTCCTCCTCTCCACCCCCTTCTCTCTCTCCACCCCCTTCTCTCTCCACCACCTCCTTCTCTCTCCACCACCCCCTTCTCTCTCCACCACCCCCTTCTCTCTACCACCCCCTCCTTCTCTCCACCCCCTTCTCTCTCCACCACCTCCTTCTCTCCCCACCACCACCTCCTTCTCGCCCCACCACCACCTCCTCTCTCCACCCCCTTCTCTCTCTCCACCCCCTTCTCTCTCCACCACCTCCTTCTCTCTCCACCACCCCCTACTCTCTCCACCACCCCTTTCTCTCTCCACCACCCCCTTCTCTCTACCACCCCCTCCTTCTCTCCACCCCCTTCTCTCTCCACCACCTCCTTCTCTCCCCACCACCACCTCCTCTCTCCACCACCTCCTCCTCTCCACCCCCTTCTCTCTCTCCACCCCCTTCTCTCTCCACCACCTCCTTCTCTCTCCACCACCCCCCTCTCTCTCCACCACCCCCTTCTCTCTCTCCACCACCTCCTTCTCTCCACCACCTCCTTCTCTCTCCACCACCACCTTCTCTCTCCATCTCCTCCTCTCTCCACCACCTTCTTCTCTCTCCACCACCCCCTTCTCTCTCCACCACCCCCTTCTCTCTCCACCACCTCCTCCTCTCCACCACCTCTCCCCACCACCACCTTCTTCTCTCTCCACCACCCCCTTCTCTCTCCACCACCTCCTCCTCTCCACCCCCTTCTCTCTACCACCCCCTTCTCTCTCTCTACCACCTCTCCCCACCACCACCTCTCCCCACCATCACCTCCTCTCTCCATCTTTCCACCACATCCACTCCTTCTACCTTCAACCTCATCTGCTCAAACCCTTCCATCCCAAATTCCTCTCCTCTTCCTACTCTACCTGTCTCGCTCTCGTCCTCGACCTCCCCCACAGCTGGCTACTCTCCCTGGGCTGCTGGTACCATCTGGCGGCTCCCAGGGGCATTAGGACTCCCTGCCTCCCTCCCTCCCTGCTATCATCATATGACCGCTGCTTCCCTCCCTCTGATGATGCTACGTGCCCTTAATTACTCGTCCTGGACCTCTTGCTGGTGATGAACCCGACCACAAAGTTACGTTTTGTGTATGTATGTATGTATGTATTTATGTATGTATGTATGTTTCTTTTTTTTAATCTCTCTCTCTCTCTCTCTCTTAGTGTATCCTCCGCCTCACCTTTTCTACCCAGGGGCAACACACAGTAAGCTCCCAGTACCACATCTCTGGCGTCATGGGTCAGTGAGTACAGTTCGCGTGTTTTGATCCACTCAGAGTTAGTTGTTTATGTCTCAATGGCTAGCGGGTAATGGCTGCTCTCTCTAAATGTACTCTAACCCTCGACAATTTCCCGGGCTTTAGAGGATGATGTTAGTACCCCGTCATAACACACTTCGATAAATTCCCCTGCCTTAGATGGTAGTACACCTAAAATATCAACACTTTCCGAGTCTTATCATGTATTCAAAGATAAAGATAAAGATGTGATAATTTCCTTAGCCTTAGCGGGTGATGCTAACACGAGGTACAAAATAATGTGATAATTTCCCTGGCTTTGAATGGAGACATGGCCATACCCCCCTCCCCCTCATATAATAATATTTAAAACTATAGTAAAAACACCCGACAGTTTCCATGGCCTTAGAACGTGAAGTTAATAGAACAATAAAACCTCAACAATATCCCAGGCCTTAGATGGAGAATAAACAACAATTTCCCCAGCACTAGACGGAGACAGCATTAGACACAACAACACAACACTGCAGTCAAGAGAGCACACAAGCACCTTAGACGCTACCATCATCAACCTGGTGTCCCTTTTAATAGACCCCAAAGAGATGCATCCTCTCATCGCCTCCTTCTGTGACGTCATACTTTGTTTACCCTACTCGTCTATACGGTAAGAGAGGACCGAGATAATAGTTGTAGGGCACATAGGGCTCAGTCATAATGGGTCTTAGTTCTATTATGTCAGATAACGACCTCATTTCACCAATGCAACTGGGATCTATTAGTACCGGGACCCATTATAAGTGAGATCCATTAATACTGGGACTCATTAGAAGTGGGACTCATTAATACGAGGACTCATAAGTACTGGGACTCATTAGTACTGAGACTCATTAGAACTGGGACCCATTAGTACTAGGACACGTGAGTACTGGGACCCATTAGTACTGGGACCCATTAGTACTAGGACCCATGAGTACTGGGACCCATTAGTACTAGGACACGTGAGTACTGGGACCCATTAGTACTAGGACCCATGAGTACTGGAACCCATTAGTACAGTGACCCATTAGTACAGTGACCCATTAGAACTGGGGTCTATTTGGACTGGGATCCAAAATAACAAATGTTAAAGGTCCGGAAGGTTAAGTTAAGTCCTCTCTCTCTCTCTCTCTCTCTCTCTCTCTCTCTCTCTCTCTCTCTCTCTCTCTCTCTCTCTCTGCCGCCATCACCAACACCATAACATCAACAATGACGAAAGCTTCTAGTCATTTCGCTGCCTACACACAACACATTACCTCCATCCAAGCTCTCTTTCCTCCTCTCCCCTCCAGAAAAACTCGCTACTGCAGAAGGATAAGATGGAGGAGGAGGAGGAGAGGGGGTAGGAGGAGGAGAGGGGGTAGGAGGAGGAGGAGAAGGGGTAGGAGGAGGAGAGGGGGTAGGAGGAGAGAGGGTAGGAGGAGGAGAGGGGGTAGAAGGAGGAGAGGGGGGTAGAAGGAGGAAAAAGGGGGAGGAAGAGGAGGATAAAGGGCAGAGGGGGGAGAGAGAGAGGAGAGGAGGAGGAATAGAAAGAGAGAAAGGATAAGAAGGAAGAGGAGAAGTTGGCAGAAGAGGGGAAAGAGGTAGATAAGGAGGAAGAAGAGAAGAAAGAAGAACAGAAGGAGACAGCAAATGAGAAAAGGGAAGAGCAAGTGTCAGATAAAAAGATGATACGAAAGATGAGGAGAGTGAGGAGAATGAGGAGTGAGGAGAGTGAGGATAATGAGAAGAGTGAGGATAATGAGGAGATTGAGAGTGAGGATTATGAGGAGAGTGAGGAGAATGAGGAGATTGAGAGTGAGGATTATGAGGAGAGTGAGGATAATGAGGAGAGTGAGAATAATGACGAGAGTGAGAATAATGACGAGAGTGAGGATAATGAGGAGAGTGAGGAGAGTGAGGATAATGAGGAGAGTGAGGAGAGTGAGGATAATGAGGAGAGTGAGGAGTGTGAGGAGAGTGAGGAGGGTGAGGATAATGAGGAGAGTGAGGAGAGTGAGGAGTGAGGAGAGTGAGGAGAATGAGGAGAGTGAGGAGAGTAAAGAGGGGGACATGAATCTATTATAAAGTCATCCCCCTCCAGCTAATCTACATCTCCTGGGCTGTAGGACGTGAGGCAGCTGAGGCAAGAAACAGACCTCAGCTGGAAAAGTAGAAGGTATGGGTAGTGTGTGTGTGTGTGTGTGTGTGTGTGTGTGTGTGTGTGTTTAGACAAATAGTACACGTACATAGTTATGTAAAATACATACATTCTTAAGTAATTCCATTCTTAGCATACATACACACACACCTACTGTACATGTCTCTCGGTCGCTCACTCTCCATGAAGCACAAATACATACAAACATACATACATACATACATACATACATACATACATATATACATACATACATACATACACACTGATACGATCTCTCCTTCTCCATGTCCCTTCACACACTGCTGAACCATCATACTCATTTGCATAATTCAAAAGGAATTGTTATTACCCTTCCTAGTGTGTGTGTGTGTGTGTGTGTGTGTGTGTGTGTGTGTGTGTGTGTGCGCACCAACAAACACCTCACAAACCAATGAACTCAAATTCTACTGAACAAGAACAATTATTTATCTTATTTCCCACAAACAATTTAGACAAAAAATATCTACATAAAACTAATATAAAAAAGAAATTAAGTCACACACACACACACACACACACACACACACACACACACACACACACACACAAGCTTGAAGAAAAAAAACAGGGATAGTGGAGAAAAAGTGTCAACAGAGGCATTAAAATGAAGATACAGTCGTAGTAGAAAAAGAACATAATTTAATTTTACCTTTTAGGCCTGGGGACTTCTATGGAGGTAGGTTAGGTTAGGTTAGGTTAGGTTAGGTTAGGTTACGTTAGGTCCAATAACTAACGCCAACATCCCCTCATACAGGACACCCCAGCCTTCAATATACACTACACACATTATCGTCTACATTCAAGGGTGACTCTTTTTAACCCAGCGAGCGACCTGTCTTTACCAGCACCCCACGTCTGGATATTTTTACCGTGATGGAAAGTAATTTGTTTATTTACTGCATGGCGTCCTCAATTACGGTATTTAACAAGAAAACGGAAATTTGAGTAAAATTATGTAAGTAAATGCTTTTAAATTCTTTCAATCCAAAAAAACGTGGGATTTTTTTATTTTACACACACACACACACACACACACACACACACGTCTCGATCGGGAAATACAAACAAAATAGATTAGGTTAATATGTATTGCATCGTATTTCATAACTGATGACCGTCTGAATGAATCGTTTTAGGAACAATTTATAATCTTGTCAATATATACCTACCATGTATTAAATCAAGGAGAAACCCTTTTAAAACCATCTGTGATAATTGTCTCATAATAATAAATATTTACAGTATCGCCTTTAAATACAATGTATCACCAAAAAGTAACAAAAATCAGTTTAAGTCAAAATTAAGGTAAACGTCTCATTAAAAAAAATACGTCCAGGCCAAAACCCATAAGATAAAATAAATTCCTTACGATATAAACTAATTCCTCACCAACATTAAACTCCACACACGTCGGATTATACCTTCAGGAAAATAAATCTGGATCAAAATTAGTCAAAAATACGGGAGTCGACTTTTTAAAACACACGAGGTGCCAGGACCAGCCGCCGCCTGGTAGTTTTTACTGCGACAAAGCCGACGCCAGCTGGGTTTTGTCCGGGGCATACCTGGGCTCCGGCGGTGACATCTCAGACTTCTTAATTAAAGAGGACTCTGCTAATTAACTTGGATTTTTATTCATTTCCAGGCCTCGCTAGTGGGGTAATACGAGAGCTGATTGGTTGTCGGAGCAGCCACTCACAGGTCGTATTTTTCTTTTTTTAAGAGGGGGAGAGCTGATTATGATGAATTATTGAAAAGGGTGTGATATTAACAGCTCTTCCTACAGTGTGTGTGTGTGTGTGTGTGTGTGTGTGTGTGTGTTCCTTCCGATTCCTTCTCTCTCCATCCACCCTACCTCTTCCTCTTCCACCCTTCCTCTTCCTCTTTCTCTCTTCCTCTTTCTCCCTTCCTCCCCCCATCCCTTTCTTCCATCCCTCGGGCCTCATTCTAATAAAAATTCCATCCTCCACCTCCTCCACTCCCAACCCCCCACCACGTCACCTCCACCATCACACCCCATCCTTTTCTTCCTCGTCTTTTCTCGACAACCCTTTAAATAATTTTCTTTTCCTTCCTTCCTTCCTTCTTTCCTTCTTTCCTTCCTTCCTTCCTTCCTTCGTCACTATTGATTTACGTTTCCTCTGCCTCACAAAAACACCTGAGATATATCAATGCCACTGATGATTACCTCCCCGACAGACAAATTGACTGAATGACTTAATCAGTAAGATAATTTTTTTTATCAATATATAAGTTGCTGCCAGGCGTACGACAAATACAACAACATTAATATTATTCTAGGCAAAGGTAACAATAACAATGATAATCTCACCTTTGGATCTATCGTACATGATTATATAAGATTTCATAATTCTACCTAACTTTTTTCATATAATTTGTACAGTTATAGATAGAAAAATAATCAGTGACTAGTTCGATATCTTCAACATATTAAATGTGCCTTCTACTTCTCGCCTTCCTCCTCCTATCTTTCCTCTCCTCTTCGTTTATCACACTTTTATTTCCCCATCTAATTCGTCTCACCTCTGTTTTTCCTCCAAATTCTTATTTTACCCTCCCACCTTTCCTATTCCATTTCTTCAAACGCATGCATCCATCATGTCACCTTTCCTCTCTCACCTAACCCATTCCTTCTCCATCCCTTCAACCAACATCTCTCCTTTCCTGTCTCATCTATCACATTCCCTCCACCCTTATCTCATTTTTCTCTGCATCCATAATTTTCCTCATCACATGGAAAACCTCAGATTAACAAGACGATTTTTTCCTCCTCACTTCACGTCTCTCCTCAACCATCTGCCTGAACCACACACACACACACACACACGTAAAGAAAAATATTATATTCTAATCACCATCGTAGAGGACATCAGGTGTGTGGTAATCCCAATGGTGGAAAACTCACCTTCAGAGGATCTCGTTTCCCAAAACTCTCGCTCAAAAAGACGAAGGAGCTCGCGATTGGAAGATGTCATTTTCTGAACCTTCATTAAAAAAGAAACGTCAATTTTTCAAAAAGTATCGATCAAAAGCTTTCGTATCTTACAAAACATTTCTTGAAAGTAAAATACAAAAAAGAGTTTCTAAAAGTCTCTATTAAAATTTGCTTCTAAATGTCTGCTTTAAAAGGTCGTTTCTAAAAGTCTTCATTCAAAGTTGTATTTAAATGTTTCAATTAAAAGACATCAAAAGACATCGTCCTTAAATTTCTCGTTCGATAAGAAGTTGTCCTGAAAAAAATAAAATAAAATAAAAATCGATTAAACCCAAGACATTGTCCCTGCGTCGTGAAGAAACGGGGGGAGAGATGGGAAGGAATCTCTTTAAGAATTCTAAATGTTTCTGGGATTTTCAGAGCGAGAAGCTGACGGTTTGAGAGATGACAGCCAGGAGATGAGAGATAAGAGACAACCAACGATGGGGAAGGTTTACAGAGAGAGATACTGACGACTTGAGAGATGCTGTGGGCTTGAGATAAGACAGCCGGGAGATGATAGTTTACGTGAAGCTTCGAGTTATGAGATAAAGATAATTCAGAGACTCTCAATTATTATTATTATTATTATTATTATTATTAGTAGTAGTAGTAGTAGTAGTAGTAGTAGTAGTAGTAGTAGTAGTAGTAGTAATATTAAGGTTAATTAAATGGTGGCGAAGGTGTGGCTATTGGGGGAGGCTGGAGGCCACGTTAAAAAAAAAAAAAAAAAAAAGTAGTAGTAGTAGTAGTCGTAATAGTAGTTAAAGGTGAAGGTCTTCAAAGGTGTTTCCCAGAGTGATTGACCTTATTGGGCTTTATGGTATGTGCAAAATATTAGCGTTCAAGGTCGTTTAATTACGTCACTTATATCATTAAAACAAACTCATTACCTTTATCGATGTCAACAAATATATAATTAAGAAAAATAGTGATAAAAAGGTCACTATATTATACAATAAAATTAATAAAAAGATAATAATCAATTCAACATAAAAAACATTAACAATATATCTCCAATTTACAAGAATATTCCACTTTGAGTAAAATGTTAAAATATCCCAATGAAAAATACCAAACAAATCAATTATTTAATCCACTACATGTAATCCTCCTTTCAATAATAATCCTCCATAAAAGAACAAATTGAAGAAAAAAATCCCCATAAGAAATCATTCTGCAATAAACTTAAAAAAAAAAATTAAAAATCCTAAAATAATCGGCTTAGACATCAATGACCAATAGACGTAAGAACATCAAAGGGAAATATAACTTCTCCAACCTGATGACCGTAAAAAATGACTTAACCTAAAGCCATTAATTGATAGGAAGATTAGTGAACGCCTACGAGTAGCTGAGAGCAATTACGTTCCCCTTAATTAACTAAAGGTATTGCAATTAAGCCTCTTTTCGGGTCAGGGAATAAATCAGGTAGTTAAGACATCTCATTACCTGGTGGCAGGAATTTCAGGTTAAGGAGGTGGGGGAAAGAATATGACACCGTGGGGAAAAATTAAGCCATCGTGGGGAAAAATTTGAACGTAGGGGGGGGGGGGGAGGGAAATAATCATAGAAAAAATTAGCTAGTCTGGGGAAAAAAGAACCATCTTAAGAGAGAGAGAGAGAGAGAGAGAGAGAGAGAGAGAGAGAGAGAGAGAGAGAGAGAGAGAGAGAGAGAGAGAGAGAGAGAGAGAGATCATTTAAATACCACATAAGTAAACTTTACACAATTATATAACCCGGTGCTAATGGGCCCCAGTAATAATGGGCCCCAGTACTAATGGGTCCCATAACAAATAGACCCCAGTTATCTTATGCCCCAATCCCAATGGGCAAAAACCTGACCTTTGTTGGATCAATTAGGACTGGGGCCCATTAAGCCTGTGCAATAAAACGAGGAACTAAACCACAAAATACAATAAAACGAGAAACTAGACCATAAAACACAATACAAAAACGTGATAAAACAAGAAAAAGTTTCCTTCCCTTTAAAACACCAAACCAAACAATAAAAAACACCGACGCTAAACCCACAACATAAAACAAGGTTGCCATGAGCAGTGTGATAGGCCTATTGAGCCTTTACAGCCTCCGGAACTACTTGATTAAACCTCAAATGTTGCCAACGGGACAAAGGAGTACAAAAACCCTATTTTTGTTTGTAATTAGGGAACCGAGGGAATGACAATGGAGGTGGAGGAGTAGGAGGAGGTAGTGGTGGTTGGTGGTAGTGGTAATAGCGGGGGTGGTGGTGGTGGTTGGTGGTAGTGGTAATAGCGGGGGTGGTGGTGGTTGGTGGTAGTGGTAATAGCGGGGGTGGTGGTGGTGGTGGTTGGTGGTAGTGGTAGTAGAGGAGGTGGTGGTGGTTGGTGGTAGTGGTAATAGCGGGGGTGGTGGTGGTGGTGGTTGTTGGTAGTGGTAATAGCGGGGGTGGTGGTGGTGGTGGTTGGTGGTAGTGGTAATAGCGGGGTGGTGGTGGTGGTGGTTGGTGGTAGTGGTAATAGCGGTGGTAGTGGTGGTGGTTGTTGGTAGTGGTAATAGCGGGGGTGGTGGTGGTGGTTGGTGGTAGTGGTAATAGCGGGGGTGGTGGTGGTGGTTGGTGGTAGTGGTAATAGCGAGGGTGGTGGTGGTTGGTGGTAGTGGTAATAGCAGGGATGGTGGTGGCCGTAACCTGAGGGCAGGCCGGTGTGGACCACAACAGTACCCGCTACACTCTTACACACACACACACGATGTTTGCGTAGCTGTAATGGATTTGGTAGTGCTATTCACCTCAGTCTTCCTTCAGGCAGGGCGGGTCAGGTCAGAAGCTTCGGCAATACAACCAAGTACTGTTCCCCAAAGGTAAACCCCTATTTTATATTTACAGGTCATCTCACCTTAATTTAGTCAGTCTGGAGTTAGCCATAGCCCTTACGTGACTATCTGATTCGGGTTAGATTAATTAATATAACCTGGATATAAAGGCCAATAGAATAGCCTCTCACAGGACCATTTAAGAGGAAAAAAATATTGACTTACGAACTTTCCAAACCCGGGCTTAAAATAGCTACTTAACACAGGTGTATTTATAGAGGAGCAGGATTAATGACCCCCATCACACGTGCCATTATTTACACCACATCTTCCTTAATGATCCAACCACCATTAAGGACCAGGGGGTAATTAAATGGATAGATATTCAACACCTTTTTTTTTCATTACTATCCTCTCACCTAAGCGGTACAGGTAGGGATAGAATTGATAGATAAATTTAAATGGATAGATTGATAGTCTTCTTTTGGGTCGCCCTCCACTATCCTTACAGCAGGAGTTGATGGATAGACGAGAGATATTGTTGGGTGTGGTGTTTTGATTGTCTGTATGTCTTTCTGTCTCTCTCATGAGTGCTGTGTGTGTGTGTGTGTGTGTGTGTGTGTGTGTGTGTGTGTGTGTTAGATTAAACATTAGTACGAATAATGAGGCGGCGTCGTTTCCCCATGATATCCACAGTACAGTACATCCATTATATGTCCGTAACAAGTCCGAAGTATGTCCTTAGCACGTATACCCACACATACCATCTTAAAACTTAAGAATATATCCTCACGACAACAACCTCAACAACCAGGATGACTTTAAGGTATTCAAAGGTCAAGGTCACAGGCGTCAACTAGCACCTCGCTCAAGTGACCCCCAAAAATTACTTCAAATTTCTCCAGTGAATTCTACTCTCCTGACTCATGTATAAAATATTACCTCAGATCAAAGACTCTTTTCCTTCCACTATGACTTGAGAAGATCAAACAGCAAGACCAATATTGATAAGAAATACATCAGAGAACAGTAAAAAAAAAGAGAAAAATGTGGGCTGATAAAACGCTGGAATAGGAGATAAGCTGATAAAGCTGACTATGCATGTTGTTAAAAAGCTTGAATAGAAGATAAGCTGATAGAGATGATCTTGATCGACTGGTTGGCAGAATTCCCTATCGGATAAAAGATGGGGTTTTAGCATTGATTATCGGATAAAAGGTGGGGTTTTAGCATTGATTATCGGATAAAAGGTGGGGTTTTAGCATTGATTATCGGATAAAAGGTGGGGTTTTAGCATTGATTATCGGATAAAAGGTGGGGTTTTAACACTGCCTATCAGATAAAAGATGGGTCAACGAACCGAACCACGAACCACCTGGACGAGAAAAAATAAATTCTCCAGCACACGAAAATGTATTAAACAGTATTATGTAGTGTATTAATACTGGCACTTTCTAATGACGATGAATTTACGGTGTATATTAAAAACAGTGATGAGAGAATTATAAATGTTTAAGAAAAGTATTGATGGTTGATTATTTTTACGTTTCTAAGGACAACATTCTTTTTTTCTTTTTTTACGTATTATTATTTTTTTTTTTGGGGGGGGTGGATTTTTTTAGATAATTTTTTCGACGTTTTGAGCCACATTAATTTTTTTTTGTATACGACGAATGAATAAGAACTTCCTTCAGAAAAGATTAATTAAAAAACATTTTCATATTTTTTTTAAAGACAAGAATGAAAAAAAAAACTAAATATCATGGGATTTTGTGGTCTGGAAAACTGTCTGGTGGAGTTGTGTCTGCGGAAAGTTTCTAGGTGAATTTTTATCAGTACCTGCCTTCATTCATTACCTGTATAAATGAAACACAACGCCTACAGGTGAGTAGAGACGCCCGAACTATTTAACACTTCATTAACCTGTTGTGAGGAACATCTTCCCGTAATCTAATAGGGTGTCCAAAGACCCTTCCTCCCCACTCTACTGTTCCCTATCCCCTTCCTTCTCACTTCCTTCCCCAGCTTCCCACGTGACGTACATTCCTCTGGTTGATTGTTTCAGCCAATCAGCAGCGGTGTTGGGCCGTCCTACGCGGTGATTTGTCGCTGAGTTATGAGCGTCGGCTAATGAGAGCGCAGCTTGTTATGGGCATACAAACACCCGTTCCCTTTTGCTTATATTTAGCGTCGCCTCTGAGTTATGTTACCCCAGCCTGAGCAAATAATCAGATTTATCCCCACAGTGAACGTAGAGCGAGTCAACAGCTCTATACTCCACCTGATAGATCACCCAGGGAGCAGCGCTGGTCCTCCCTGTGTCCGTATTGGATAGTGGATCTCCAACTCCTCCCAACTCACGATCACATCACCGTCTATTTTACCGCATTTTACCATAGGATTTTCGGTCTTGTGAGATGTGGTGGATCATCTCCCTCTTCGCCGCAAGTATTTTAATTCATTACCTCAAGTACAAGGCGATTGGCTCCTCGGCAGTGTTACCAGACCAGGTGTAAATGTCTCCCAATTACCTACCTCACGTCTGGTATGTTACAATGAAGACAGCAAGAGGGTTATAGGTCATTGTGGTGTAAATTTCATAATAAAACTCGCCTGGGGAGCTGGTGGTGAGGTCTTTAAAGTAGTGATGAGGGGAGTGAGTGGGACTGATGGACGCTCATGGTGGGCCCGGCACCTGTGTCATGAGCTGGTGGTAGTGGTGGTGGTAGTGAGTGGTGGTTGTAAGTGTAGTAGTAGTAGTAGTTGTAGTAATAGTAGTAGTAGTAGTAGTTACTCTCCCCTCTCCAGTCTTCTTCCTTCCTTTCCTTCCATCTCCCTCCTCCACAATCCTTCTCTCTAAACCTCCCCCCACGTTCTTATCAACCTTCCTCCCTCTCCAATCCCTTGCCTTCTCCTTCATCCTTCCTCCTTTCTTCTCTCCCTTCCTCCTCCTCCTCCTCCTAATTTCCGTTCCCTTCCCTCACCCTACCTCCTTCTCATTCCCCTTTTCCTCTTTACTTGTCTCTCAACTCTTCCTCTGACGGTGAGTGGGAGAGAAATGAGAGGGGTAGGACTGGGTTAGAGGTAAGTGAGAGGGAGAAAAATGTGTGAGAGTGAAGTGAGAGAGACGAGAAGAATGATTTACCTGTCTCATCGACCTGTCTGTCTGTCTGTCTGTCCTCCATCTATCTATCTATCTATCTATCTATCTATCTGCTCTCGTATCTGCTACAATCTGCACCCCCCCCCCAACTCTCCTCACTAATTGCACCTTTCTTCTTCAGCTAATTGACTGCTTAATTGGATCTCTAAGGCCCAATGTGGATAGTCGACCTCGGCAGTTTTCGCTAACGGTATCACCTTGGGAAAAGTTCGATTTGTTATCACGTTACAGGATTAGTAAATGAGAGAGAAATAAACTTAAATCTTGCTTTCAATTTCCCGTTTTATGGTCGATCTTGTTGTTAAGTTCACATGCCATCATACTAAAGGAAGGGCTTGAGTCTGAGGTCGTACTTATGACTGAGGTCGTACTTATGACTGAGGTCGTACTTAAGATTGAGGTCGTACTTAAGACTGAGGTCGTACCTAATAATGAGGACGTACTTAAGACTTGAGGTCGCACTTATAATTGAAGTAGTACTTAATACTGAGCTCGTCCTTGAAACTGAAGTCGTACTCAAGATCTAGGAAGTCCCTATAATTGAGGTCGTAATCAAGATATACAAACTAAGGCCTTACTTAAGAAGATCTACAATACGTCGTCCTTGAACCCGAGATGGTACTTGAGAAAGTGGTGGTACTTACCCTCATCTGTTTGAGCTGTGTCCTGACGTATTCAGCTCGGCTAGCCTGGTCGGGCCCCACCACGGTGAAAGACCCCGTGTACTGCAGGAGTGAATAAAAAAGGTACATTAGGTCGACTACACACACTCACAAGGGGGGGGGGGGATGGGGGGTGGTCAGAATACACCATAGGACACCCCCCCCCCACCCCCCATAACAAAGTACACAGGTGCATTAACATTATCTTACAGGAAAATACAAGTGCATAAAAAATACTCCCTCTGTTGAAAGAAAAGTATAAATTCACACATAAATACGACCCAAAGAAATATACATAAAAGTACATACGAGCGACTCCATGTACAGCAGGAAGTACTCAAGTAGCTTACATTACGAGAGTTGTTACATAGTACTAGACTTTTTTATTTTTTTGTACATTAAACTAAAACGATGGTGGGCTAATGGTTATGGGGAGGAAGGGGGAAGAAGGCGGAAGGAGGGGATAGGGAAGAAGGTAATGAGGGAGGGAGGGAGGGAGGTGGATTAAAAGAGAAGGAAGGAAGGAAGAGGCGAGAGGAAGGAGGAGAGAGAAAGAGGGGGATAGAGAGAATGTGTGTGTGTGTGTGTGTGTGTGTGTTGGTATGACACATAACTCATCAATCATCTCAACTAGAGCAACGTCCTCATTGACTTCGATGAACTGCCATAAACAAGTCAGTGTGTTGGTACGCCTGAGACACCACCACCAGAGCCCCTTGAGCCGCCTACCTGTACCAACAACTGAACAACAAATCCTCTTATGCCTCGCCACATTATATAACCTCCCCACATCATTCACTAATTTTGTCAACTATTCTCTCTCACTTTCCTTCACTCCTGGGACTATCTTAACTATCTTAATACTAAATCAGACTAACGTTAACGCGAAGGATTACATAGATTCATAGTGATTAACACACACTGATCTAACACGCCCAAGCAGTGAGGGTCTCGAGGTGGTGGTAGATAATAATGGCCTTATGTCATCACAAACATTTAACTCCGGTATAAACACAATACTTTTTTGTTTAAGTTGTAATGAATTTGCTCTGATTTTATGTTATTATTTATTAGTTAACTCTATGGATGGAGTGGATGCACCTGGATGTAATTTACCATCATGGGAGGTCTCAATATCCATGAGTCTGGATTCCCTATGAATACTAAGACATCAACAGAGAGTATGTAAAACGGTCATGTTTACATACACGACTATACACAATATTAAACAAAAGACAAACGTAATTATTTACTTTACATAAAAAAATTAAAAGATCGCTTACAAACCTACTACAACAAGGTGCAAATTCACTGTCTGGTGGAAAGAGTTTTTAAAATTCCTTAACGCGGGAGCTCACACACAGCTGGGCCACTGTCAACACAACCTAGCGAGACAGAAGGAGGGAGGGAGGGAAGGACGAGGGGGGGAGGACCTTGTCTACGGGCACACTCTACGCCTCACCGCGCAGATAAGCTCCGCCTATTGCTGGTTGTCCCTGCAATGTACAGCAGTTCATTAGCGGTAACGAGGTAGTTGGACGATGACATGATCAAACGGTATATAATAATCCCTTTAATAAATGAATCACCCTGGTATACGTATACATAACAGTGTGCGTATGTTTGTATGTGTACATGTGTATGTATGAATCTAAATAAATACATACAGAGAGTTATTAAGAGGTTACATCATTCTAGACGTGGTAATAACATTCACACACGTTCCCGACATCACCGCACTGGCTCATAACACGGGCAATTAAGTATCATTCTCACCATTACTTAGAGACGACGAGAATAACGAAATCCACACACACACACACACACACACACACACACACACACACACACACACACACACACACTAAAACAAAATAAATAGTAGGCCTAAGTAGAGAAATAATAGATATACGGACAGACAAAAGGTGAACAAACAGTAACATACCCCATAGTCTCTTGTTTCATCAATAAACCTATAAATACACCTGGACCTTCTGTTACGTCATTCACTCTATCAACAAACCTAATACGGCACTATATCAATATGTCCTATATTATACACTAAAACACATTAACATAACACTATAACATCCATCAGAATCCCTTATATTACAGCATACCATAATTAACACACCTTACAGACCATTACAAAATCTATTAACAATATATTAAATTACAAAATACATCATAAACTGTAATTAATAAAATATATATTACATAATAGAGTTCGCTACCATAACTCCTCCCGTAGCTTCACACAAACGACACGACACACCTACACAATAAGGTCGATCCATATATCCCCATCATAATACACTCACGTCATTATGATCACAGGATGGATAGAACTGTGTTACTACCAGATCGGGATAAATATTTCCAAGGTTTCAGTTCCCGCGCAGCTCATTGTTCATCACGGTGAGTTTTATCTGGTGTTCATTGTTCAGTTCTCAGCGTGAAGAACACACGTACGGAAGAACAATGACATCCAGCTGAGTTGTAAATCCGGGTAGCGTTGTCACTTTCACCCCCCCCCCCTCTCTCTCTCTCTCTCTCTCTCTCTCTCTCTCTCTCTCTCCTTCCTTATTCAATCCCCCCCCACCACTCCTTCTACATCCTTCCCTCTACCTCTCTGTTCATTCTATTCCTCCTCCATTCTCATTCCCGTCTTCTCCCTCCTACCTCACTCCCTCCCTCTACCTACCTCCTTATTCCTTCCCTTTCTCTACCTCCTCACTTCCTCCCTCTACCCACCCCCTCACTCCCTCCATCACTCTTCCTTACCCCCCCCCTTCCCTCCCTCTCCCTTCTCCCCCCTGACAAAATACCGTACTGACACGATCATTTTTTTCTCATAAACTCGATATACTGAAGAATTTATATAATATTTTAGATTCATTAAAGTAGAACATCCGTCAAAATAAAATATGCAATAAAATATAAATTAGACAATACAGAAATTTCACTGAGAAAGAAATTTCGCTAAAAAAAGAATAAAAAATAAATAAAAATATAAAAACAGAATAAATCACTCATTAAAATCAATACCAAATAAATAAAATAAATAACCAGTTTTATTTACTTACCCCCAAAAAATTAAAATATACACGAAAAAAGTCCGTAATTAAAAAAAAATTCAAGATTAAAGCAACACGTTAATTACAACACAAAGGTAATGATGGCAGCAGTAGTCACTCCCGGTATACAAGATCTGATAACGAGTTCATTTGGGCCCAACACTGACGGCTACTGTATAATGGATCTCGTCTGTAAACATATTTTTAACTCACGCTCAAAAAGGGTTAATGTGAAATAAAAAACCACATATATTTATCTTTTACCGTAATGCTAATGGCGTGTTTAGGAGCCTTTTGGGGATGGTGGAAGTCTGTCTGTCTGTCTGCCCCCCCCCCCCCCTCTCTCTCTCTCTCTCTCTCTCTCGTAAGCTTCTCCGTATGAATATTTGACGAACATAAGCGTATTACAAGACTGGCTGTTACCCTAGGGAGAGACACACAGTGAAGCCTCAGAAGCCTCGGGACGGTGGAAAAGGTAAGTGGAAGAGGAATGGGATGGGTAGTTGTGGATGGGGAGTGTGAAAGGTAGGTGTAGGTGATAGGGAGGTGGGAGGGATAGTGTGGATGGTAGAAAATGATGATGAGAGAAGAAGAAAGACACAAGTAAAAGAACAACGAGAAGCATCACACACACACACACACACACACACACACACACACACACACGTCACTAGTCAATCTCACCAAAACAAAAACACACCCCTTACACCCCCCCCCCCCCACCACCACCAACACAGGGACCAATAAGCACAACATCACATACCCCTCAGGCAGACAACATAAGGCTCGGATACCAGGAAATGGTCTTAGTGTACAACTGGACTCAGCCAGACTCACACCTCCTCTCCTCTACCACTACCCAGGCTAATAGCGAACACAGGACCCCTCTTATCCCAGGTCACTAGTAAAAAAGACATTTCGCCTTTTAGGGTGAAAAATGTGGATTAGGGATAAAAGCCTAAGGGAAACTGATTTATTCGGCTCTAACTTACTTTAAGGAGTTATGAGCGTTTGTGAAGAGTTGTATTTCTCACTAAGTGTCGGAAGATATATTAAAAAATATTGTCTTTGATGAGATTGGTTGAAATTATCATTGAGTGAAAAATATGTTGTGGTTTGATTTCGATAATAATGTTTTACGATGAATAATTATGGCAAATCTGGAAGGAATTACACCGACGATGAACACAGGGGAGGAAGACCTGGCCAAACCACACGTGAAATAAAAATAATCCCTCAACGAAAAACCATCCATCAGTTCGGTCAGAAAAGAAGGAAATTGAACTAACTAAACACAGACCGAAAAGATAATAATAATAATAATAATAATAATAATAATAATAATAATAATAGCTCTGCCTTAACTAAAACTAAATCTCTCTTGTGAATTTCAGTAAGAGTGACAATGTACCTTGTTATTAAAGACCAAGTGAATTATAAGACTAAATATCTCAATTACGGAGTTAGTTAATGTCACTAACACTCAGGACACACACACATATATACACAACACACATATAAATACACACACACAAGATACACACACACACACACACACACGGACATATGCATACACGCACATACAAGTCTCACGCCAATAGTGTCACCTATTCAACATTTCCCGATATCAGACTTTACCTTCCTGCTTGTAGTGTGTGTGTGTATGTCGGGAGGAGATCAAAGACGAGACAATCTTACACACACACACACACACACACACACACACACACACACAGAAGCAAACATATAAAACCCTGACATCGTACCTGACTCACTCGTCCTATGGTAGAGAAGCGAAGAGAGGGGAAAAGGGAACCCCAAAAATTCATCTCGGTAAAAGGCTGGCCAGGGGGGGAGGGGGAGGGGGGATGGGGGAGGAGGAGGGGGGGATGGGGGCTGGGGGATGGGAGGGGGAGGGGGGAGGAGGAGGGGGTCTGACTTGTGCAAGCCCTCCAGTTATTGAAATCATGAATTTGTTTGGTGTGTGTGTGTGTGTGTGTGTGTGTGTGTGTGTGTGTGTGTGTGTGATGGTGGAGAAAGGGGTTTGTGATAGGGAGGAGACAGAGGTACAGATGGGGGGAGGGGTGGTAATAAAGGTGGGAATGGTGGTTAGGGAGGAATGTGGACGAAGGGGGTAAGGGTGATGGTGGTGGAAGAGGAGAAAGGATAGTGGTGGTAGTGGTGGTGGCAATGGTAGAGTAGCAATGGTAGTGATGATGACGGATTGAGTGAGTTAGTGGTGGCAGTGGTCTTAGGAAGGAAGGGGTAGTGGTGGAAGTGATTGTGGGGAGGGAAGAAGTGGGAGAGGAAGTAGTGGCAGTGACAGAAGGAGGGAAGTCGTGGTAGCAGTGATCGAAGGAGAGAAGTGGAAGGGATAGTGATGGCAGCGATCGTGGAAGAGAAGAGAAAGGGGTAGTGGTGGAAGTGATCGAAGGAGGAAAGTAGTGGTGGCAGTGATCGAGGGAGGGAAGTAGTGGTGGCAGTGATCGAGGGAGGGAAGTAGTGGTGGCAGTGATCGAGGGAGGGAAGTAGTGGTGGCAGTGATCGTGAGGAAGGAAGTGTTTACACGTGTGACTGGGAGGAGGTTGAGAGCGAGGGTGGCAGTACAGGGAAGGAAAGAGGTGGGGAACTGAAGAGTATTTGAGGTAAACAGTGTAAGGAGGGGAGAGAAAATTTAATAAGGTCCTGCTGAAGTACATTTGATCAGGCTGTCTGCATTTGGGTACACAGACCTGCACACTGTAGAGACTAACTGGGTGAAGAGACAGATGTATGAACAATGCTGAAACTAACTGGGTGAAGAGGTAGATGTATGAACGATGTTGAAACTAACTGGTTGAAGAGGTAGATGTATGAACAATGCTGAAACTAACTGGTTGAAGAGGTAGATGTATGAACGATGTTGAAACTAACTGGGTGAAGAGATAGATGTATGAACAATGCTGAAACTAACTGGTTGAAGAGGTAGATGTATGAACAATGCTGAAACTAACCGGTTGAAGAAGTAGATGTATGAACAATGCTGAAACTAACCGGTTGAAGAGGTAGATGTATGAACAATGCTGAAACTAACTGGTTGAAGAGGTAGATGTATGAACGATGTTGAAACTAACTGGTTGAAGAGGTAGATGTATGAACAATGCTGAAACTAACTGGTTGAAGAGGTAGATGTATGAACAATGCTGAAACTAACCGGTTGAAGAGATAGATGTATGAACAATGCTGAAACTAACTGGTTGAAGAGGTAGATGTATGAACAATGTTGAAACTAACTGGTTGGAGAGAGAGATGTATGAACAATGTTGAAACTAACTGGTTGGAGAGAGAGATGTATGAACAATGTTGAAACTAACTGGTTGAAGAGAAAATTTTATAAGAAATCTAAGAAGTATATCATTATTGTATATATATATATTTTTTCTATCTGACACTCCTCAATAAACGTTCTAAATACAGTATTCCACAAAGCCGAAAATTGAATAAACGTGACTTTTGGGCGATTTTCTCACATCAGCTGGAACTACTGTGTATAAATGGTGACAATGTTTACCTGTCACACAACATCGAGAGTGACAGCTTACTCATCCTCCACCAATCATCCACCGAGCCTTCATCCACTGAGCCTTCATCCACTGAGCCTTCATCCACTGAATTTATTGAATTTAAGATTGAAGAAGACACATAATTAAGTGTCTACATGAGGAGAGAGAGAGAGAGAGAGAGAGAGAGAGAGAGAGAGAGAGAGAGAGAGAGAATACACCGACGCTACCACCAGTTCCTTCTCTTCACTGTACCAGACTTCATCATCTACCTCACTGTTTCACTACTAATGTAATTCTCACCGTATTAAAGGCTTAGAGATACGAGTTTATCCAAAGTTTACCGAATAAGTTAACAGTTCATTCCAAGTTACCAAATACGAGTGTGAGGTAAGTTACTCGTTTAATATAGGTAGCTGGCGTCATTCTGCACACGTTTGAAGATAGCAAATTGAACTGACAGCATTGGGCACCCTGGCTTGGATACCTGTTAATTGCACAATCTAATTACTCACACACGTCTATCCCCATTCTTGCCTTCCTCCGTTTGTAAACACACAGAGGGAGAACAAAAGGAGAGAGAGAAAGAGAGAACCACGACGAAAACAAGTGCTGAAGAATAACATGGAAGGAGAAGCAAATGTAAAGTAAGACAAAGAAGAATTTTTAGATAAATGATAAACGATGAAAAGAAAGAAAAATAAAAACTAAGAAGTGATCAGATTTATATAGATGGAAGGATATTAAATAGGGGTTAGAGGCAAATAAAGAGAGAGAGAGAGAGAGAGAGAGAGAGAGAGAGAGAGAGAGAGAGAGAGAGAGAGAGAGAATATTCTCCGTTAGGTCACCCTAATACACTTCTCTTCATTATCTGACGAATGGATATTTTTTTGTACACGGGGGATGATTTTTTCTAATAAGTTTGGCTTCTCATCACTAATCATCAATTCTTCCTCGCCCCTGTCCACCCTTGTCCACACACGCTACCTCACCCCCTATCCGAACACCGTATATCACTTAACTTGAACAATAAAGTTAATAAGGTTAATGAGATAATGGGTCATAAGCGAAGGTAATTACCCATATAGATGCATAAAACTTGGAATGGTTGCACACGGCCATAGTGAGACCACACTTAGGGTCTGTTAATTCAGTATGACATTTACCCCATGATGAGAAGAGAAGAGAAGAGAAGAGAAGAGAAGAGAAGAGAAGAGAAGAGACATAATTGATCCCTGGGTTGACAATAATTGAGTTATGAAGTCTCTCTGAGCCAGCTTAAGATGGTGGTGATATGACTTAGCCCTTCAACACACACACACACACACACACACACACACACACACACACACACACACACACACACATACTCTAGGTCCGAACACACTCCAGGTTGTAGATTCCACGAAGCTCCTCGGCGTCACCATAGACAACAAACTAAATTGGAAACCACACGTCAATGAAGTTGTCAAATCCTCCAGTTTCCGTCTCCACCTCCTCCGCCGACTCAAGTCCCTCGGAGTTCCTGCACACGAGCTCCTCAGTGTTTACACAACATTCATACTTCCCAAGCTCACCTATGCCTCCCCCACCTGGTCTTCCTCCCTAAATGCCACACAACGTAAACACCTAGAAAAAGTACAAAAGAGGGCATGCAAGATTATTCTCTCCCCCTCCTACTCCACATATCAAGAAGCGCTCAACACACTGACCCTTTCGACTCTCACTGACCATCACCACGACCTCATCTGCAAATTTGGTAAGAAGCTTCTACACCATCCCCGACACCGGCTCCTACTACCACCTGAGATCCCTTGTCCGAGAATTGCTGTTCGACACCACAACCGCATCCAGCCCATACGTGCACGAACTGATCGCTATAAGAACAGCCCAGTCCCAACCATTGTAAAAATTATCAACAACTTGTAATACTGTAACACTGTCACTATGTTGAAATGAACTGTAGTTTGAGCTTTTCCCCATCTAAGTTATTATATGTCTTATTTGTGTCACTTATGTTACTTGTATATTATTTGTAATTCGTAACCCATTCCCCAAATATGTAACTGTATATTTTCAGCCTTCTGGCTGCCAAGCTCCTTCAATAAACCGTTAATTATTAATTATTATTATTATTATTATTATTACACCAACCACTTACAGCGCCTTGTGGGTGTATGGAGCAGCTTATTTACCCAAGCAGGCGTTAATATCTCCAAACGTGTTGACCAAAGAGAAGTGACTAGACAGGTACCAGACAGAAAATGAAAAAAAGGTGAGTGTAAATTTTGTAATCCACCTCAGAAAGTTTACATCAATACATTAACAAGACGACCATAATTAATGATAGTCAAAACTAATTCAAATATATTTTCTTATTAATCCATGTTCCCTGAAACTGATCATTAATAACAACGTCACTTAATGAAGGGGACAGTGGGACAGTGACAGAGGTTAGGTGTCAAGTTACACTCCACACAGCAGTCACCCTTGAAGACCAACCATAAGAGAAAATGGTGATCATAGAAAGTGAAAGTTGCTCAAATTTCAAGGATGACTATAGGAAATACTTGATTGCTTTTCTGCACTTGTAAAGAACAACTGTCATCCTCCTCTGTGAAACATAAAACATCATGAAAATAAACCTAAAGTTACGCTAAGGATCTGTTAATCTTCAGGTATTAAAACAGTGAAAACAATTTTGTAGAGGATTAGCTTTGTAAGAAATTGTCTCGCTTGGTGTGAATTAAAAACGACACATTTCCAAGTTTGCGGACGACACGAAGACATTTCGGAAGGTTGCAAGTTAAGACGATATCGCAAAATGCAGAAAAACTTGCATGACCTGCTCAAACGGCCTCAAGAATGGTAAATGCTCATCAACATCACGAACTGCAAGACAGTCACGGAGGGGACAACAACCCTAATCACACCTGTTCTGTTAATGACACTTTCCTGGATACTGTCGACAAGGAAAAAGGTCTTGTCGTTGTGACAGATAATTCACTGAAGTCGGAACTGCTGCCCCAACAGTGAGAAAAGCATTTCAAGATTTGGGGATCATAAAGCGTACCATTGAATACAAAGGTAAGAAAACACTATGCTCCTTTGACTAAACAAATCTCAAGTAATCTCAAATACGTCTCAGTGTGGACGACTGTATACAGGCATGGGAACCCTACCTCCAGGAAGACCTAACAACCCTATTAAAGGTGCAACACAGAGCGACTAAGATGATTCCGGAACTATGTCATCTCGGTTATCCAAGTAGACTGAGGGCCAGAGGACTAACAACCCTTCAGACAAGGCACAATAGGGCAGATCTCATTGAAACATTCAAAATCCTGAAAGTGATGGAAAACGTGAACCCAGGACATTTCTTTGTGACGTCACGCACCACCAACACGAGGGGCATAACTACAAGCTTGCCAAGTTGTCATGCAGAACAAACATAAGGAGATGGTTCTCCACACAGAGGCTGGTAGACCTACGGAAGTCTACCAGACCAACTGTAGACTCAACAACAGTTCCTTTGGCCACAACCACTGAGGTAGATATTGTTTAGTGTTGTGGTTGTAGTTATAGGAGTGGTCGTGGGAGCTTACCTCAGTGGTTGTGGCCAGAGGTGGTGTTTGGGGTCAGCCGACTCAGCCAGGACCCACTACACCACAACCACTACCTACATTCTATTTCAAACCAATTCAATTAAATTCACCAGTAACCCTTCTACTACTACCCCTCCACCAAACCCCTCCACCAGTACCCCTCTACCAGCACCCCTCCACCAGCACCCTCCACCAGTACCCCTCCACCAGCACCCCTCCACCAGCATCCCTCCACCAACATCCTCCATCAGTATCCCTCCGCCAGTATCCCACCACCAGTACCCCACCACCAGCACCCCTCCACCAGCATCCTCCACCAGTACCCCTCCACCAGTATCCCTCCACCAGTATCCCACCACCAGTACCCCACTACCAGCACCCCTCCACCAGCATCATCCACCAGTACCCCTCCATCAGTATCCCTCCACCAGTATCCCACCACCAGTACCCCTCCACCAGCACCCCTCCACCAGCATCCTCCACCAGTACCCCTCCACCAGTATCCTCCACCAGTACCCCTCCACCAGTATCCCTCCACCAGTATCCCACCACCAGTACCCCTCTACCAGCACCCCTCCACCAGCATCCTCCACCAGTATCCCACCACCAGTACCACTCCACCAGCATCCACCACCAGTACCCCTTCACCAGTACCCCTTCACCAATACCCCCTCCACCAGTACCCCTCCACTAGTACCCTTCCACCTCCCACTTCCAATATAGGATTTGTGATCAATGATAAAACAATACAGAAGGCTGAGAGGCGTCAGAATTCATCACACAGGAGAGTGGTGGAACACATCCCATGACCAAGAGACGTAACAATTCACTAAGTATTAAAACACAAACAAGGAGGAGATGGAGAGCCCTAAGACCTCCTACAGGATTCTATTGTAACTGTGGTCGTGGTTGTTTCCTGTTGAGTGTGTGTGTGTGTGTGTGTGTGTGTTGGAGCGTTAGGTGAGGGAAGGAGCGGCAGACAATCCGGTCTAGTCGACTAGTAGTCTAACAGCTTGGTGGTGGTCGATGGAAGGGTACACAGCTGAACTAATATCCATCAGTGTATCAGTTTCATGTTCTTGTGGTGATATCTGTTAGTTGTACCTCTTCACTCGACCTCCACCACCTCTTCACTCGACCTCCACCACCTCTTCACTCGACCTCCACCACCTCATTGCATCTCCACCATCTCCCCACTCAACCTTCACCATCTCCCCACTCGACTTCCATCACCTCCTCACTTGACCCTCACCATCTCCTCACTCGACCTCCACCATCTCCCCACTCAACCTTCACCATCTCCCCACTCGACCTCCACCACCTCCCCACTCGACCTCCACCACCTCCCCACTCGACCTTCACCACCTCCTCACTCGACCTCCACCACCTCCTCACTCGACCTCCACCACCTCCTCACTCGACCTCCACCACCATCGCTGTGAACATTCCATGCTCTTAACACCGGTGGCAGCATTAAAATTATACGCGTCATTTAAACAAGCCCTCAAAACACCACCAAAAAATCCAGTCTGTCTCCCCCATAACCTGAACCTCAAATACGTTTACCCAACTCCACTGTGACTTGGTGAAATATTGGGTATTTTTCTGCCAGACTGAGTACGAAGAGTCATTTGTAATACTCATGTGTCAGATTCCCAAAGGTAGAGTACAATGACAGTAATGATACACTTGTGTTTTCTTGTAACAATAAATATGAGGTTAGAGACTCATAATGTACCCTCGTGTGTGAGAGACATTTATAATGCATCAGTTACCAGATGTACCGCCTGACAAACTCGCTCTCAGTGTCATACGTTCTAACAGTTTCTGAATTAACTTGGTGGCGATCAATCTAACCTCGCAGCTGTCTGTTGTTGGGGTGAGAAATCTGTGAAGGTCGTGTTGGAAACTGGATTTTTTTTTTTTTGTACCTCATGAAGTCCTGGTTAAGATTTTAGTTCTGCTTCCAGCTATTACCAAATTAAAATGAGGATGTTGGAGAGACATTGAGAAAAGCAAGTCGTGGAAGGTAACGCGGGGATCAAGAGCAGCAACACAAGGTCGTATAAGACACAAATAGGTTCAGTCTTAACAAGTGACGCCGTTCTGCACATCTCTGCTTGAGCGCCACCCCCCCCCCCCTTCAACCCCCGTGGTGTACACTCTATAAGGTGTGTTGTGTCGCCGCATTCATAATTACTTCAGCGTATACCTGACACGCATCAAGTTTAGACGAGTGATTTAATGAGCAGGCGGCCATTAACGAGGACACAAGCCTGAGGTCCGCATCTGACAGATTTGGAGCGGAGCTGATCTAAATTGTTGCAATATTATACAGTTCGGTCGGGTGTTGGGTACACTTTTTCTCGGTTGTCGCCACACACGGCACAGGTACAAATACTTAATTTATGCTCGGGATTATATCATTACACCTAAGCGAATTCAGAGTCATACTGAGAGGCTGCCTAATCAGTTCTCGGTCCGCTTTGATCCTCTTGTGTCAACCCTCTACTGTACAAAGGACGTCCCTCACCACACACCTTGTTTCTCACACTCTCCTCTGTCCATCTTTTCCTCAGTTAAAAACCTTTGTCTTTATCCTACGTCATCACTCTCCCATCTCATTAATGGGTGAAACGAGGCAACATCCATCGATGGTAATGTGTTGATGTTTTACACAACTCTCCTCGGGTCACCTGCTTCGTCAGCACCGCCTGCACCAATTACAGGAGCTGGGGACACTTGAACAGACATCCGGCCACTACGGACGTGTAAACAATTTGTTCACGTCACCGATACCTCTGTTTGCCCGGGAACAAACCTTACACTCGCTGCTGCAGGTCCTGACCAACCCATCACACTTTTAAGGTAAAGAATGGCTGAAGCAATGTGACTTAAGAATGATCTCTGGCTTGGTGTGTGCATGTATTAAACCGTTTTCTCTATTGATGGTGCAGGTAGTGATGGTGACGGTGGTAGTTGCGGATATACTACTAGTAGGGAATGTATTATGGTGCTGGTGGTGGTGGTAGCAGTGATCAGGGGAGGGAGTGGATAATGTGTTTAAGAGATTGTGATCTTTGAGGACGAGTTAACTGATCAGTTTAACAAAATTATGTAATAAATGATCAAGAAAGCGATCAACATAAACAAAATCAGCTTCAAAGGGAAGAACATATATTTGAAAACTTATTAAAAATATATACAAAAAATAAATATACCTGAACGAACTCCGAAACAATTTTAAATGAAATTTGTTGAGACAAGCAACAAACACTTAACACTGATGCAGTTAAAAGGTGACGGCCGAGGAATATTGTACATCAAGGAAATTTACTTGACAAAAAATATCTCGGTTAAACGTATGAGATTGTTAACACAAGGCGGACAAGTCGTCAGGCAGGTCCTCTGCTGAGCAAGTTTGTCATCAAGACCCGATACTGCCAAGGTCACCTGCCTCACCTTGACCATGGTGCTGCAACACCTGTTTTACCTAACACCTGTCAGCCTCACCTTGACCATGGTGCTGCAACACCTGCTTTACCTAACACCTGTCAGCCTCACCTTGACCATGGTGCTGCAACACCTGTTTTACCTAACACCTGTCAGCCTCACCTTGACCATGGTGCTGCAACACCTGTTTTACCTAACACCTGTCAGCCTCACCTTGACCATGGTGCTGCAACACCTGTTTTACCTAACACCTGTCATCCTTAACACCAGCTGAGCGTGGCTGTTACTCTTGAATGATGAAGTTGACCACACTTAATGTTAAACGCTTGATTACACGTGAGACAGAGAGCAGGAGGAAATGTGGAGTAACACTAAAGAGGAGGAATGGAATAATATCTTTGTCTTAATGATAACGACGTGTTCCTCAGCGACGGTGACGGACGATAGTGAAGAGGCTGGTACTTAGATTCTATGATGACATTCTGTGCTGACAGTCTTGGCTGGCATTCTGGGTTGACAAGCTAGGCTAGAGTTCCTCATTTCAATGCCCACCTTTAATAACCTAACTTAACCTCACTTATGGATATTTTTCATGTGCGAGTATGATAATTAGTCCGTATGAAGGGTGGCTATGACACAGACAGACACACAAACGAGAGAGAGAGAGAGAGAGAGAGAGAGAGAGAGAGAGAGAGAGAGAGAGAGAGAGAGAGAGAGAGAGAGACCATCAGGAATATACACACACACACACACACACACACACACACACACACACACACACACACACACACACACGACACGACACGACACACCACACATAACACCTGACACAATAAGACACAGGCGACGGGAGGTAGTACATGTGTTACCGGATACGTGCAGGAGGCTAATGAACGCGTGACCAAGGAAACTCGTGGGAACGTCTCAGGAGAAAAGAAGGTCATTCAGACATGGGAACGGCGGAACATTGTCGTGGGTACTGACTGTGACGGGTTCTGTGGCAGGGGAGGATAGTGACAGGGGCGGGGTAGTGGGGGGACGGGTTCTGCTGCGGGGGAGGATGGTGACAGGGGCGGGGGGGGGGAAGGACGGGTTCTGCTGCAGGGGAGGATGGTGACAGGGGCGGGGGGGGGGGGGAGGACGGGTTCTGCTGCAGGGGAGGAAGGTGATTGGGGCGAGGGTGAGTTCTGTGGCAGGGGGGGGGGTTGTTGCAGGAGATGGTTCTTCTGGCGGTGGTGACGAGGGGGGGGGGGGGTTACGGTAGCGAAAGGTTCTTGGCGAATAGGTGACGGCGGGATGAAGGGGTTCTGACAGAGAATTGTTGTGTAGTGTCGAGGGGGAGTTCTTGTGGAGGTGGAGGGGGGGGGGGTTGAAGGAGGTCCAAGGATGAAGGAGGTGAGAGAGGAGGAGGTTCTTAAGAAGTGTACTAATGTAAGGGGAAAGGAGGAGGGATGGCTAATAGGACCTCTGCAGTTATGATTTTAGTAACTGCGAGGTTCTACAGGGGGTGAAGGGCAACAGACAGGTCCTTAAAGTGGGACGAGATATGGTTCTGACAGGGAAAGACAGATGGAGAGTTCTTCGCAATGAAAAAAAAGGTTCTGATGTAATTCCTAGAGACGAGAGGACCCGGGAGACAGGCCAGACAGGTTTCTATTTGGATCGACCTGGGGCGGGTTAGGACACATCTGGCAGAAGTTACTATGCTGGGCTTCAGGGGGAAAATCATACGAAATAAAAAAAAAACGAAAAAGAATAACCATCAATAGTTGTGTTAGGAAAGGTGTGTATCAGGTTAATTAAAATCAATCGAATCTTGACGAATAGTGTGGTACAATACGCTCTTATGGAAGTTAGTTGGTAAAGCGCAGTAATATATCATACCCTCAACAACAACATCAGTCAACAAAGGGAGACAAAGACTGCAAAAAGGACACAGTGAGGCAGAGTGGACCTAAGAACAACACAACGTTAGCTAACATTACACACAGACCACTCGCTGTATCCCCTTGCCAACATAAACACCGTAAGCTCCTGCATAACCAAACTGTGGGAAGCCATTAAAAATATTTTACAACCAGAAACATAAAAATACACATAAGAAAATGCGGGTAATGAAACAGCATGGGATACTCACGTAGCAGAACTCCACAGTGACCAACTTGAAGAAAACACGAAGAAAATAGTAAAGAACACAATGGGATACTCACGTCACAGAACTCCACGGTGACCAGCTTAAACAGCGACGCCGCCTTGGACTTCAAGGGCGCTGGCTTGCCAACCACCTTCTTGGAGGGACTTTGCAATTTGTTCAAAACATTCTGTCCCCTGACTCTTTCTTTGTACATATTCATGGTTGCATGTCCTTAATCCGCGCACCACCTAGTCACTTATTCCTTATCGTTCATTATGGATACAAAATGGCCATGGCAGCACATTGTACCAAAAAACATAATTTATACCTTTTCAAAGGCTATGGTCTAATTGATGTAACACAAGTCATTGTAATCCCGTAGAAGCATTTTATTTTCCCTGAAAAGAGGAACATCACACAAGTGAGCAAAACACACTGGCCTTCAAGGTCCGGACAAGTTGTACGAGGAGGAGAAAAAAAAACGGTAGGTATGAAAAGTATTTCCTCTTGTCCGTGGCACAGTTTTGCTACTGCTCCACCACACACATAACATTACAAGTCCTACCAACTTTTAAGGCATTGTAAACGTCGTCATGAACTCCTCCAGCAGCATCTCGAGGAGAGGAAAAAAACAAAAAATACGACACTTGTTATCTTGTTTAACTGACGGGGAATTCCCACTTATCCTCGCTGCTGTGCGCTGGCTGGGAGAGTGAGATCCAGGCGTGTTTACCCTCCTCCAGGCGCTTAACGTGAGCCAGCCTCCATAACCTTATCTACATTACCTTTAAACAAGGTCTTTAAACAATCCTAGCCTAATCTAACCTAACATAAACTAACCAAACCTAACTTAATCTAACCTAATCTAACCAAACCTAATCAAAGCTAACGTTAACAAATCAAACCTAATTTATCGTCTCAAAAAATTCTGTGTCTGCAGTAAACACCCCCCCCCCCCCCAAGAAGTGTTTGTGTAGAGTAAACTGTACAGTATGTAACATTTCAATCCACGTCTGAAACACCAATTAAGACATGAACTACGAAACATTACACATACACACACACACACAAGTATCGTGCTCTGTCTGAACCCTGACATAACCCTTTAACCACAACACACCACACCACAACACACCACAACACAACACACCACACCACACCACACCACAACACACCACACCACACCACAACACACCACACCACACCACACCGCAACACAACACACCACACCACAACACACCACACCACAACACAACACCACACCACACCACACCACAACACACCACACCACACCACAACACACCACACCACACCACACCCACACCACAACACACCACACCACACCACACCACACCACACCACAACACACCACGCCACATCACACCATACCACACCAGCTTATCTTGGTATATAGACTTGACCTTAGTTTAACACAGGTTTTTTTTAATACTATTTTGAGGAGTTATAGTTAAACAGTTACCCACTTTCTTTAAATCTCGTTTTCTTTATAGTTTCTCGGTCACACTTCGATAAACACGTCAGTCATTTCAACTTAAAACATCTAAATATGAAATGCATTTACAACATTAAAGAAAACTCAAAGCTCGAATTTTTTTAACATATTCATTTATTTACGACAAAGGTTAATATTCTGAATAGAAGATTGAAGAACACCATGCAAGATAAAGTGTGTGTGTGTGTGTGTGTGTGTGTGTGTGTGTGTGTGTGTGTGAACTTATGACTCCTCAAGAGGGACACCCACTATGACCTCTGGTGACGGGGGTGAGGGGGTGGTGGGAGGGAGGAAGGGGTTGAAGGGAGGGAGAAGAGGAGAGCGAAATGATGAGGGAAAAAGGAAGGAGTAACGAGAGGGAAACAGGGAAAGAGAGAATGAAAAAGTACAATGTGTATTCCCACTATATTTGTTCCATGCAATACAAGAAACAAATACAAATAAAACATATGTCTCTGTTTATGTATGATACTTGAGACATAAACAAGAATGATGACTATAAGAAACACACGTATAACATAAACACAGAGAAGTACACAAACAAAGAATGATGACTATAAGAGATACACAAAACAAATGAAGAACATGACTAGGGCGATAATTAGACGTCTGTGTGATAAATGTACTAAAGCTGTTAGGAATGAACGAAGTAGTTATAAGAGAATAGCCAATAAGAAGGCGATGTGAATGAGATGACATGAGAAAAAAAAAGAGATTTAATAGCGAAGATGATAACTGGTGTCGAGGTGATGAATAGAGGTAAGTACTTGAGAGAGATTGGGAGGAGAGAGAAATGAAAGAAACTAAATGTTAAAGGAAATGGAGGGAAGAAGACACATGATAAAAGAGGCAATAAGGTCAAGAAGTGATGAGATAATTGAGTATTAATAAGATAGAGTGTGTGAGGTAGAGAGAGGTAGAGTGTGTGAGGTAGAGAGAGGTAGAGTGTGTGAGGTAGAGAGAGGTAGAGTGTGTGAGGTAGAGAGAGGTAGAGTGTGTGAGGTAGAGAGAGGTAGTGTGTGTGAGGTAGAGAGAGGTAGAGTGTGTGAGGTAGAGAGAGGTAGAGTGTGTGAGGTAGAGAGAGGTAGAGTGTGTGAGGTAGAGAGAGGTAGTGTGTGTGAGGTAGAGAGAGGTACAGTGTGTGAGGTAGAGAGAGGTACAGTGTGTGAGGTAGAGAGAGGTAGAGTGTGTGAGGTAGAGAGAGGTAGTGTGTGTGAGGTAGAGAGAGGTAGAGTGTGTGAGGTAGAGAGAGGTAGCGTGCCTGGGGTAGAGAGAGGTAGAGTACGACAAAATATTCAGAATAAACTGTAAACACTGGAGGAATCTTTCAAGCGTTTTACATAGTTAACAGATGAGGAAACGAAAGAAGGGTTAAGTGTCAATAATAAACACCAAGACTTCCTCCTATACGTGGTTCAGGAAATACAGTGAGACAAGAACATGGCAAGATAGCGATATACAACCTCCCCTTTTCCTTTAGTGCTTAATGTCCATAGCCGGAGAAAAGGGGGTAGTCTTGTTAACTAGACCATGTTGGCTGAGTAAGGGAGAAAAAATTTACCATGTAGAGTCAATAGAGGGCAAAATTGAAGGCTACTGGATGGGAATCTGACGACGCAAGCAAGAACAGGAAGGTATTAGTGACTGCTGACAAAAGGAAAGATGTAGAATCTCAGGGTAAAGTCCAGTGAAGTCAGTAAAGTGGAAAGACTCGAGCAACACGGCTGACCACTTTCAGTTCCCAGGTCTTTGAAAGTTGGCGTAAGTTGAGTTATTTATCTTATTATTTTTTTTTTTGGTGGCTAGTGTATTTATTAACCCAGAACACAAGCTTAAAGACCTTAATTGTTGAAGATTAGAAATACATTATAACATCAACATCATGATTAAAGTATTTACCAACATAAAACACAAGCTTATAACATCAACATCATGATTAAAGTATTTACCAACATAAAACACAAGCTTAAAGACCTTAATTATTGAAGCTTAGAAATACATTATAACATCAACAATACGAACAAATTCAGAACTATAGGAAAAAAGAATGCCAAAAAGGAAGGTAATTTGTCGCCAAAGTAAGGTAATAAATAACACACACTAACTATGTCGTGTCTTACGTTAATGTCTTATAACCACGACTTAATTTTCATAATTCCCGAGAAAAAAAATTATAAAATGATAAGGGAATACTTGATATAGTCTGTATATTTCGTATTATATATCTCAAAGTGAATCTCAGTATTATAACAACAGAAAATGGTTCTGTGTGTATGTTATGTTACACAATATACGGATCTGATTATACATACCAACATAAATGATAAAGGAACTTGTATAATGTCCATCATAAGTATTCCTAATATATAGATCGATTGTAAAATTCTGACATGACAAAATATTAACCAGAACACTTCCTTCCAGCAACAACACAATAAGTTTTCCTCGTTTTCTGTAACTGTAAGCGGTCACCCCACAAAACGTCTTCTGTCTGGGTATGGCTAACTTCCTGTGAGAGAGAGAGAGAGAGAGAGAGAGAGAGAGAGAGAGAGAGAGAGAGAGACCGTCCACCTTCCGCTCTCAAGGAACCTGGCTGGGAGCTATACTAGGTACAGCACGTCCTACACGCTGCCATAACGCTAATTTAGATGGTAATGTCCTTGAATTGTGACACCGCTTAAGAGATGGTTTGAATGCTGTGTAGGTGAATGTGGGTGGGTGGAGGCGGGTGGTTGAGTGAGGGTGTGCGGGATGGTGAGTATGGGTGGGGGCGGGTGGATGAGTGTGGGGGGGTGGAGACGAGTGGGTCAGTGTGAGTGGGGAGGGCGTGGGTGAGTGTGAGTGGGTGGGCGTTGGTGAGTATGTGGGTACAAGACGAGGACTGGACAGTGTAGGTGGATGAGTGCGAGAAGTGGGTATGTATAGGTGTGATTGGGAGAGTGGATGTGGATGGGCACTGTGGTCGAACCGATGACTTAAGGTGGACAGGTGGGTGTGGATGTAACTGAGTGGAAGAATGGATGTAACCAGGTATGGATGAAGTGTTTTGTTTTGTCCCTGTGAGTGTTGACTTTACTGGTGACCTTGAGGTGTGTGTGTGTGTGTGTGTGTGTGTGTGTGTGTGTGTGTGTGTGTGTGTGTGTACATCAACACACCCAAACAAGAAATAAATAAAACACACAAACAACAACACCTGCTTCACTTAATTAATCAGTAATATCAAACATTTACCTGTGTAGATGTAATGTAATAATACTTACATAAATATAACTCAATTTGCCATTAAACTGATGACGTACACATACACCCGTGCTAGTGTCATAAGTCATACTAGTGTCATAAATCATACTTGTGTCATACATCTTACTAGTGTCATAAGCCATACTAGTGTCATAAATCATACTTGTGTCATACATCATACTAGTGTCATAAGTCATACCAGTGTCATGCGTCATACTCATGTCGTGCGTCATACCAGTGTCATGTCTCATACCAGAATCATGCGCTGTCACAAGTCAGAGATGTCACCACCAACGTTGTCACAAGTCAGGATTATCACCACCAGCGTTGTCACAAGTCAGGATTATCACCACCAGCGTTGTCACAAGTCAGGATTATCACCACCAGCGTTGTCACAAGTCAGGATTATCACCACCAGCGTTGTCACAAGTCAGGATTATCACCACCAGCGTTGTCACAAGTCAGGATTATCACCACCAGCGTTGTCACAAGTCAGGATTATCACCACCAGCGTTGTCACAAGTCAGGATTATCACCACCAGAGTTGTCACAAGTCAGGATTATCACCACCAGCGTTGTCACAAGTCAGGATTATCACCACCAGCGTTGTCACAAGTCAGGATTATCACCACCAGCGTTGTCACAAGTCAGGATTATCACCACCAGCGTTGTCACAAGTCAGGATTATCACCACCAGCGTTGTCACAAGTCAGGATTATCACCACCAGCGTTGTCACAAGTCAGGATTATCACCATCTTAATTCGCGTTAAATTAAGGTACTGTAGTGTATATCTTATGGAAACACCTGGTGACCGTCTTCCTGTTGGAGTTTGGGTTTGAGCGGAAGGTCAACCGTCCCTGACCGTCCCCCCTCCCCCCCCCCCCCCGTATACGTAATGACCGCAGCACACATCCGCCTCCCCAGGATGTTTCACAAAGTTCGCCTGACTCTTTTAGTGGTTTTCGTATGTAGTTATATTTTTTTTATTTGTGATGAAGTGAAGTTTATTTCTCAGGTGTGTGACCTTGAGAATGTTACTGAACTATTGCAGGGTAGGGTAGGGTAGGGTAGGCTAGCTCTACACGTCTAAAATGCTATTATTAGGAAACATAGCAAGATAAATATAGCAGGGTATTATTATTATTATTATTATTATTATTATTATTATTATTATTATTATCATTATTATACAAACGCCCCGGATGAAAAGTATAAGAAAAAAAAATAAAATAAAAATATCGTGCAACAGAAAAACAAATAAAATATCAACATAAAACTTAGAAGAAGAAATAATAAGAGAATGTCTACTTTGTTATTAAATAAAAATTGAATAAAAAAACACAAAATCCCAAAGAAAGGACACATTAAATACCACCTATTCCAAAAGATCGCAAAACACACACACACACACACACACACACACACACACACACACCACTGATGCCGGGCTGTGGTCTATACATTTCCTATATGTAAATGTCTCGTAACAAACAGTGAATAGATGATCAAAAACTTCTGTAACACATTTGAAAGAGGTTGAAAAATATGTATGAATAGAAATGTATATGTACGTTTCGTTGTATGTGGGTATATGTGTGTGTGTGTGTGTGTGTGTGTGTGTGTGTGTGTGTGTGTGTGTGTGTGTGTGTGTGTAACAATGATCTCACAACCTAAATATAAACAATTGCCTTCTTAGTATTTACTGAAGCACGACTGACTCAAAAGGCTTAAAAATTATCAATAAAAACGACCAACACCACGATATGGACGACTAGCACCGCAAAAAACTATCTCCACCACAACAACAACCACCATCAACACTACCACCACAAACACAACCACCACAACAACAACAACCACCACCACCACCACCACCATCACCAACAACAACAACAAAAACAACAACAACCACCACCACCACCACCAACAACAACAACAACAACAACAACAACAACAACAACAACAGCCACCACCACCACCACCACCATCACCAACAACAACAACAAAAACAACAACAACCACCACCACCACCACCAACAACAACAACCACCACCACCACCACAACAACAACAACAGCCACCACCACCATCACCAACAACAACAACAACAACAAAAACAACAACAACCACCACCACCACCACCAACAATAACAACAACTCCTAAAGGTAAACACCATAAGCTTCACCATACATACACAAGAGCCGGACAATAAACAATGATAAAACACAATCTCACACAAATACCTGACAAGATGTCCTCCTCAGAATTTGTATACATATGTGTGCTACACCCAGGAGGAGGAGGAGAAAAAAACACTTGTCAGGCATCTAATGGCGTGATGAGATCTCTTGTTTTTATTCGAGTGTCTCCAGTCTCGCCAGCAGTGACCAGTCAGCGGGGTTTCTGCATCTGATAGCAAGCTTCAATTACCTCAGTTCGGCTTGACTGGTTGCTTGATAAAAGTCCACCTACAGTTTGTAAAAGTTGGGTTATCTGCTCCAAACGTTCACACTCAACTTGGCTGAAATCTTTGTTATTGGGTCTAAGCTGTAAATCTCACATAAATTCTGTATATTCTGGAGGTATAATTAGGCAGAGGCTGGTCAGGTTGGCTGTTGGAGCAAAGTTCACTCACAGTTTTTACATATATTGGTTAAACTTGTAGACGTTCTCGTTTATATGAACTAAAAACCATTTATTATTCTGTTCAGGTTTAACAGCTAACTTAAAGACACAATAACCTTATCGCAGTGACAGAGTAAAATCAGCCAAATTAATGTATTATGCTCAAAATCACTTATCTTCAAAATTAACTTTTACTTTTTCCTCATCTAATCAGTAGCTTATTATCGTGTAAACTTCCAGTGAGCTTATCAATATGCAGTCTTAAATCTACATAAATTAAGCGGGTGATCTAATGAAAATACTGTGAGCAGACTGGTCCTGGTGGCCAAGACTCAACCACTAAAAGGAGGAAAAGTGATGTTCATTTGTTGGCTTCCTTGTTAACTCTCGATACCAATCATAAGAAAATATGTAAAACAAACCAATAAAATGTCAGCAAAATTCTCCTATGATACTTCAAACCTAACCTAACCTAAACTAACCTAACCTAACCTAACCCTTGTGTACTGGGGTCACCTTTGTGCTGAATAAAATCGTCTATCGAGAGCCAAAAACATATGCAAAAGTGGTGTCCGCGCAGGGAAGGTGCTAGGTTAGGTTAAGACGGTTAGCTATCAAATGAAATACTAATACTAATAATACAAATACATTATAATTTTCCGGTATAATAATTTATATACAATACAGCAAAAAAGAATAAGGATACATAATAATTCACACCCACAATTATACTCCCCAATAATTATTTTCACGAATATAAAAAACTTTCAAACATAAAAAAAAAATTCAATCACGTAATAATTCCCATGTATGAAAACGCTGACAGACAAAATCCTTGACGACAAAATAACGCAACAATGACTCTCAGCTGCGTCCTTGAAGACAAAAATGATACGAACAGATTATCCGTAACGTTTTATCGCCTCGTTATATAAGATTAATATAATTCTTTTTAATTTAGTTTTTTTTTCCTTTCTGTCGTTATCCTTGAAGTACCAGACGTACAGTTCCACCGTTCTTCAGGTTCACACACACACACACACACACATATACACGCACGACAATTATATTCAGGGTGTACTGTGAAAGGAATAAGTGTATTTTTGTGTGTGTGTGTGTCTCGAACTACACTTTCTACACCCACCTCATGTACAGTCACTCGTCCAGGTAGCCTCGGGCCCACTGTAGTAACCACACGGTCATTATACACAAAGACGCCCTCTCTGACGCCACACAGTATACATATGACAACCACAGTGACGACACATCATATATACCACAGTTAGTGTCAGCGATACATAAAGTCAATGGAAAAAAATACACATGGTCAGTGATGGCACATACTTTAAACACACATAACACACACACATTTCCCAAGCTCACCTATACTGTACTTGGTCTTCCTCCCTAAATCCCATACAACGGAAACACCAAGGAAAAGTGCAGAAGAGGGCATGCAAGATTATTCTCTGCCCTTCCTACTCCACATATCAAGAAGCGCTCAACACACTGACCCTCTCAACTCTCTCAGATCACCACCACCACGACCTTATCTGTTAATTTGGAAAGAAGCTTCTGTACCATCCTCGACACCGGCTCCTACTACCACCCAGCCAAGATCCCTCGTCCGCGAATAGCCGTTCCACACTACAGCCGCATCCAGCCCATACGACCACGTACATTGTAAAAATTATCAACAAATCGTAGTTAACCAATGTGTTCACTCCTTGCCAACCTTACTTTTGTATTGTTACGATGTTGAAATTCTCTGCTGAATGACCTTCTTCCCCTTTTTATTATACATCATATTTTTACCACTTGTGTTATACTGTATAGTTTCAACCTTTTGGGCTGCCATGTTCTTTCAATAAACTGTTAATTATTATTATTATCACACATACACACACACACACACACACAAACACACACACACACACAGTAAAGCGGTAAGGAAGGAGGTCGATGGCGTTTAAAGACATGACTCAGGATGTAGAATCACCTGTAAGGAATTAACATGCTGGAAATTAAAGTGGGGTAACAGCGTGATGTTTCATGCGAGGGATTAGCAAGAGAGATTAGGAGGAAAGAGATTAAAGAGATGGGTTAAGAGGAAGGAGATTAGAGAGAGTGATTAGCATGATGGAGGTTCCAGCACTTGCGTCATCACCTGGGGGAGGGGGGAGGAGAAAAAGGAGGAGGAGGGAGGGAGAACGAGAGGGAGGAGAGAGGAAGAGGAGGGAGGAAGAGGGGTGGGAGGGGGGATTTTTTTTGCCTGGTTGTTCAGGTAATCGCTGTCATGGTGGGAGAGATAGGGAGGGTGGGAGGGGGGAGGGCAAGGGGATGGGACGTGAGTAGGGAGGGTGGGGGGGGGGGGAGGGGCCTTGGTGTATTTAGGTCATAAAGAAAGTTTTTCAATTTTGGTTAAACGAAAGTCCACTTTGGGGTCTTCACTTGTTTGTGGTATTATGATGATGATGATGATGATGATGGTGATGATGACGGAGAGGGACACACACACACACACACACACACACACACACACACACACACACACACACACACACACAAAACCATGTGGTCGTTCCAACAGCTCAACAGCCTGGGATGACAGATGTATGATTTCTCCACCTCACCCCCATCACCCCCTTCCCTTCCCCTTTAAATCCCTCACCCCTCACCTACTCTCTCCACTTTTCTCCTCTCACTTCCCATTCTTCCTTTACCACTCATTCACACCTGTCTCTCTTCCCCCTTCGCTTACCTCACCCACATCCCTTCCTCTCCCCTTTACCCTCCCCTTCCACCCACATTCCCTCCTCTCCCCTTCATACATTGGTCCCCTCTTCTTACCTCTATCTTCCCCTTCTCTTCCACATCCCCTCCCCTCCCTACCCCTCCCCTCCCTACCCCTCCCCTCCCTACCCCCCCCCTCTCCCCCCTCCCAGCTGGCACAAGAGGGGGATCATTACCACGTCTCATTTTCCTTCTTCGTTTTGTTCACTTTCCAGTTTTCAGGTCAAATGGCGGGTCGACCACTCTGACCCGCCTCTGGTACTCTGCCCCTCCAGGTACGGGCGAAGGAAGGAAGGAAGGATAATGAATTGAGGAAGAGGGTGAAGAAGAGAGAGGGGAATATGTAAGAGCAACTAAGGTAATGAGGGAGATGAAGGGACGAGAAATAAAGGAGGAGGGGGAGAAAGTGAGGATAGGAAATTCACGAGAGAGAGAGAGAGAGAGAGAGAGAGAGAGAGAGAGAGAGAGAGAGAGAGAGAGAGAGAGAGAGAGAGAGAGAGAGAGAGAGAAATGAACAATAAAACAAATGAAACAAAATTTAGTCTGGAACAAAGAATGAAAAGAAACAATAGTAAAAGAAAATACACAAGAGAGAAAGGAAAGAACGGAAGAGAAATATGAGTACGTAAAGAAAGACGAACAAAGACAAAAATAAAACCTTTTTGGGGTGAAAAACGAAGATGGTGGTTACGAAAGAAGGAGATAGAACAGGGTATAAAATAAAGAAAGGGTAAATAACGAAGAACTATAGAAAGGGAAATGAAACAGAAAGAGTAAAATATAAAAAGGCGAATGAGAGAAGGATAGATAGCCAGGCATAAAGAAGAGTGAAGGAAAATGGAACAGAGGAAACAAGGGAAATTACAAGAGAAAGGGTAGAATATCCGATCAAAGGGGTAAAGGAGAAAAAGGTAAAAGAGGCAATAAATAAGAGAAGGAACAATAAACTGGGAGATAGGGAAGACAGAGAACACCTTCCAGGGAAATGGTGTTCAGTTGGAGAAGGGGGACAGAAGGATTTTGAAGGGATTGGGGAAGAGAGGGATTTAAGGCGTAAGCAAGTGAAGCAGAAGGGAAGGATTTTAAGTATGAGTTAGTGGGATGGGATTTAAAGGATGCAGCGGGGAAGATCGTGAAGGATTTAAGGTATTTAAGGCATGAGGTATTAGGGAAAGTGTTAGGGATTTACCAGAGGAGGGGGTGATGGTAAAGAGGGATTTACCAGTATAAGGGAAAGGAAAAGAGGGATTTATGGTACGTGAGAGTGAGGGGAGGGAGTTGATCGGATTACCAGGTTTGTGAGGTCAGGTGGCTGGTAACACTAGCGGGAGGGAAGGTGCATACACTGTTTTATTCTGAGTGTGTGTGTGTGTGTGTGTGTGTGTGTGTGTGTGTGTGTGTGTGTGTGTGTGTGTGTGAAAAAGAGAGAGAGAGCATAATTACAAAAGAGGCGCAAAAAAAGAAAAAATATTGTGCCCTGCAATCAAAAGAGACAAACTACAAGAAACAGGAAGAAAAGGAGTAAAAATTATTGTCTTCATGTCTGTCTTCTGTTTCCTCCCTCCTATCTCCTCCTACACGTCTCATCATTCACCCCAACACTCTCTCTCTCTCTCTCTCTCCTGCTTCACCCCGACCAAGAGACGACACCCAAAAGTTACACATCAAACCTTCCCGCCAAATGTTTCCCGCCAAGAATACCCGCCAAAAGTGACCTCCTAGGAGACATTAGCCGAAAGCAATGGATTAAGAAGGCACACACACACACACACACACACACACTTAACAACAACAGACCACAACCTCAAAATGCTGGAGAGTTACAGACTACTGAAGCGGATGGCACGATTCTGCAGATCACATAAAAAATTAAATAACTTTGGTGTGAACAGGTTAATCGTTTATACTTAATTAACAATTCTACCTGTTCTCTGTACAGTACCTGGTTAATAACCTAAACGAACCGAACCGAACCGAACCGAACCGAACCTAACCTGACCTGACCTGACCTAACCGAACCTACCCTAACCTAACCTAACCCAACAAAATTACATCAAATTAGTACAGTAAAAAATCTAAGTTCATTTTTTAACGCTATATTCGTCTGCAAATAAGGACAAAAATCTAAAAATCTTAAGACCATTTGAGACTACAGAGACCACAGGTTCACGGGCTCATGGTTTCACGGGTTCATGGTTTCACGGGTTCATGGTTTCACGGGTTCGATACTCGATGTAAGGGGGTCAATCAAATGATCGAAGCTTGGGAAGTGAGCCATCGACCGTCTGGGTAATTAAGCGCTAATAAGACTTGAAAGACTTTTTACCGTTAATTATTAATTAGCAACACACATCCTGCTGTGATTGGTCGGGACAAGTAGAGTAGAACAAGTTGGGTTGGGTTAGGTTAGGTTATTTCCTCTGAGATCACCCATGACTCTCATTACTGGGTGACACAACGATGGATTCACTCTCACTAGTGTAAATATAAGTAGAATTTCAACTATTGTATCAGTAACCTAAAGGCAATTATATGATAAATAATTCTTAAGTAATGATGATACAATAATAATATGGGTGTAATTATCACATTAATCTGTAAGTAATATTATCCAACGACCTAACATGATAAAAACCTGTAAAATAATTCTGACCTTTGACCTTGAGAACACTTCCATGGACGAGGTCAAGTTGGGTGAAGATAAAATAATAACTAAGGTGAGGACAATGTTATTAATGACCTTAAATAACCCTTAATGATTCTGACCTTTGACCTTTTTAGAGAACATTCTCAATAAAATAAGAAAATTAATAGTGAACATCCACCAGTTAAATCAGAAAAGGCTGACGCAAACACAACGAATATAAAGGTTAACATGGTAAAGAAGAAGAAGACGAAGAAGAAGAAGAAGAAGAAGAAGAAGAAGAAGAAGAAGAAGAAGAAGAAGGGTAATGGTGGTGGGAGGCCTCAGGTAATTTGGGTCAGTCTTTTGTATTTTATTTTCACATTCTGGTAGATGATGCCTACCCCCCTCCCCCCCCCCTTGTTCCTGGGTAAACTACATGTCTTTAAACCTGCTCTCTCTCTCTCTCTCTCTCTCTCTCTCTCTCTCTCTCTCTCTCTCTCCTAACCACCTGGAACCTGCCAACCTCATTACCTGTGATTATCGTAAACAGGTACTCTTCCGGTCTATTCAAGCAGAGTAGAGATACCGGCTACCTCAATGGCCCTCATCCGGCCCTTATACCGCACAATAATGAAAAAAACAGATAAGACGAATTAAATACTATGTAAAGGTTTAGAAGGGAAGAAAAAGAATGTCCTCTTTTTTGGGCATCTTTTCTGCGATTACTGTATTCTTGGAGAGAGAGAGAGAGAGAGAGAGAGAGAGAGAGAGAGAGAGAGAGAGAGAGAGAGATAACACTGCCAATGTGGTGGAGTTAAACTATTGCTATCAAGTGCCATTCAATCACCTGTCAGTCAAACGGCTATTACTTAATCACTTGTTACTCTCCCCTTCCCTTAATCCATTTATTTCTTATCATCTTTCCCATTTCCTCTCTCTCTTCTCCTTATCCATCCCTCCTTTATTCCCTATACACTATGTACCCTTCTCTTCCCCTTCTAATCCTCCATCTCTCCCTTCCTTACCGCTTTCTCAACTCTCTCTCTCTCTCTCTCTCTCTCTCTCTCTCTCTCTCTCTCTCTCTCTCTCTCTCTCTATCCTTCCTCCCCTCTCCCTCCGCGCTTAACACTAACTCTCCCCCTCTCTCTCCCTTCCCTCACCTCTCACTAGCCTCCTGCAGTGAGAGGAAATTGATGATCAGAGACAAATAACGTTGTACGGGTAAGAGAAGTAGTGTGTGTGTGTGTGTGTGTGTGTGTTTTAGGAGAGAGAGAGAGAGAGAGAGAGAGAGAGAGAGAGAGAGAGAGAGAGAGAGAGAGAGAGAGAGAGAGAGAGAGAGAGAGAGACAACAGCACTAGAATAGCAGAGAACAGCACAGCCCAGTATAAACAATAGATGAACGTAAACAAAAGAATCAGTGGTGGTGATGGTAATGAAACTCCCACGGACGCAGCGGCAGCAGTAGGTCTTCGAGGGGAGGCAGGGAGGGAGGCAAGCGACAGAGTGATGTTACAACACAAAAGAATATAACCAAATTTACCAACAAGTATTTTAACTGCTGAACTTTGGCGAGGTAGTCATGCGTATATACACACACACACACACACACACACACACACACACACACACACACACACACACACACTCTCTCTCCAGGTACTTTTGAATGGGTATCAGTTAAGGTAATGATGGCGGTCGAGTGCAGTGCCGACCAATGGTAATGGGTCCCAATCTTAACTGGCCCTAGTCCTAATGAGGTCCCAATCTTCATGGATTCCAATCTCCTTTGTGAGATTAGAACTGGGGCCCATTAGGATTGGGACCTATTAAAATTCGGGTCTATCTTATCGACTATCATAAGTAGAGGTTATAAGGTACAAGGTGGGTCAGGTGGGTCAGGTGAGACAAGGTGGGTCAGGTGAGATAAGGTGGGTTAGGTGGGTCAGGTGAAACAAAGTGGGTCAGATGGGTTAGGTAAGACAAAGTGGGTTAAGTGGGTCAGGAAAGACAAGTTAGGTTAAGTGGGTCAGGTGGGTCAGATAAGGCAAGGTGGGTAAGGTGGATCAGGTAAAACAAGGTGCAAAAAGTGGATCGGGAAAGATAAGGTAAGACAGGTGGGTTAGGTGGGTTAGGTAAGACAAGGTAGGTTATGTAGATAAGGTAATACAAGGTGGGTCTGGTGGGTAAGGTGGGTCTGGTGGGTAAGGTGGGTAAGGTGGGTCAGGTGGGTCAGGTGGGTAAGGTGGGTCAGGTGGGTCAGGTGGGTAAGGTGGGTCAGGTGGGTAAGGTGAGTCCTAACATAAAAGCGTCATTACCACAGTTGTCCACCCTACCTAAGGCCATGTCAGCTGATAGGTGTAGTACTGGTCAATTATGCTCTAACTTCTGGCCAAACTGACAGCAGGATGGAGGGAAAGGGAGAGGAAGGGGGGTTGAGGGGGAGGGAAGGGGAGTGGATGATGGGGAATAAGGTACAACGTAGGGGCAGTGAGGAAGGAAAGGGAAAAGGGGGAAGGGAGAGAGGAGGAAGAGGGATGGAGGTGGCTTTGAATAGAGATACAAATAACGAAAAACCAACCCAACCTAACCTAACCTAACCTGACTTAGCAATCTTGGTACAAAATTAACACAAGTAAGGTTACTTTGGTCAGGTTAGGTTAGGTTTGACTGGTTCGTTCTCAGAGGGAACATATGGGAGGTGTTGTACATAACTGAGAAAGAGAGAACTAGTGGGAGGTGTAAGTAACTGAGAAAGAGGGAACTAGTGGGAGGTGTAAGTAACTGAGAAAGAGGGACCTAGTGAGAGGTGTACGTAACGCAAGAGTGGGGGGGGGGGGGAGGGAGGGAAGGACCAATATCGCTCAGCAACTTGTCAAAGATGAGAGGCTCGTCATTATTCACAGGCTGGGACGTCGACAACACCCGCTACGAGTATATGTCATCTGGGCTGTCCCGGGGCACAAGACCTGGTGAATTGTCAACACACGTGCCTCTAGTTTGTGTATAATTAACGTCAATAAGAAAAAATTTAATGCTAGAATACTGCCAGATGATATATGTAAATTATCAATAGGAAATTCAGTGATAATAAGGAAAAACAGAAAGGCTTTGAGAAAAACGTCTTAAGAAACTATAAAGGAATTGTTTCATGGTGAGAAAAATAAGATATGATTTAAAGTATAAAACTGACAAAAAAATGGCATTAGAAATTTGTAGATCTACCTATACTGTATGCTTAAAAAGAAACCTTTATCAATGCTGGAAACTCGTTCAAGTAAACACGGGAACTTTGCTGTATCAATATGGAAAGTTTATAAACACTGAAAACTTGCATACAACAACGTATAATGGTCTCCAAATGCGGGAAACTTACCCATATACACGTAAAAATTTTAAAAACTAAAGGGAAATTACATAACACTCAACCCAAAAAGTATCTTTACGATTTTGTGTGAGACAATATGACACAAAAGACGAAGGGTATTAACAACCCTACCGAGACAACAGGAGTCACAGTGTTCATTCTGAAACTCATCGACCACCCCAGTAAAGATAGTTCTTGAGCGGCTGTACACACAAACCCGTTAAGAAGTCACAATAAAGCCGGGTTATAGCTAGTCCAATAATCCCGGGAAACTTATCAAAATAAAAGCGGGAAGCGTCCAGGAAACGAGAGCAAGTAACTAAAATGAATGTGGGAAACTGTCCAACAAACACAGCCAACTTGTCCAATAACCGCAGGGGGCCCCGTCCAGCCAACCTCTGGAAGTGTTTATTAAGACACACACGCAAAACTATAACATAAAATGGAAGTAATTTGACCATTACCGAAGCCAAGACACAACACGTAAAAGAAACAACAATAACGATACGTAAACAACACTATAATCGCTTTGAAATGAGCTTATTTAAACCTCCTTTTCGAATACAATTATTACCAAAAGAAAAAACTACTTCAAGGGGAACATCAAGACATTTATAAACGTTTAAAATTAGTACCTTAAAACCACCTATTCGAATACAATTACCAAAAGGGTTAAACAACTTTACTAAGACACACAGAGGCTGAAACCCGATACTATTGGAGGCGTCTGTGTCGTAACTTAAGAGCTGGGTCATTGCTTGTCTTGTTCACGAGCCAATAAGGTAGGAACACAGTGGCGCGAAATAGCTGACAAAACTACGTCGAGACCAGCATTTCACGCCATTACGGAGCTGAACTGATCGCCAGGAGAGTAAAAAATAATAATAATAATAATCCAATTCTTCGGTAATTAGTGAATAAAGAAAGACACGTAATGTAATTGAATTTGTCGTTGAGATCATTAAAACTGAAAAAAGTCGTAATTATCTAAACTGGCAGATGAAAAATAAAAATAAATACAATGAGAAAATAAAATAGTTCCTATCTCTATCTCCGGCGATTAGACACAGTCCCTGCAGGTGTTTCTCTCACGTAAAATTCACATAAACGACCTTAAATGATTTCACCTTTTAACTAACTGCAAATGTCTACAATAAACATCAAGAACTCCTCGCGTCCGGAATTCAGTGTTTATACCTGGAGGCCATAAGACGAGGTATTACCAGAAACGTATCATTATCTCCCTCTATGGGCTATATATACCAGGAGGGAGACGGCTATATCCTAGTATATACGCCACCAGCCTGTCTCCCCCAGCCAGTGATAGCCGGTAATGTCTTGCTGTGGGAACATTGGGTAAAAGGAATATCAAAAGTTCAGTTTCTCAGATTTGCAAAAGTTTCCTGACGTTGAGATATAGTGAATTGTTTAGACTGACAGGTGAGGATTAAGGACTTAGTCTTTATACTTCATGTTGAAATCTTATTGTGCAATATTTTTATACAGGTAAGTGAGATTAACACCTGAACGTGTTATGTGATTCTTTGTTTGACACACACACACACACACACACACACACACACACACGCACACACACACACACACCGCCCCATCCCCTACTCCCCTAACCCCTCCCTGACTTCCTGTCTTCATCTCCTCATCTCCCTCCCCTTCTTTCTCTCTTCCTCTCTGTCTCCCTCTCCCATCTCCTACCCCTAGCTTCCCCTTCCATTCCTTCCCCTACGTTGGTCAGAAGAAGGGGGGGGGGGGGGTGAGGGCAGGGGTAGGGTGGTTGGAAAGGGCAGTGGGAGGGAGGGGGAGAGTGAGAGAAGGGGGAAGGGTAAGGGGAGGGGGGAGAGATAGGGGCCAGGAAGAGGAAGGGGAGGACAGAGGGAGGGTAGGGGGTAGTGGGGAAGGGGGGAGGGATGGGGAGATAGAGGAGAACAGAGAGAGGGTAAGGGGTAGAGGGGAAGGGAGGGGTAGGTAGGGTTAGAGAGGAAGGGGGAAGGGGAAGGAGGAAGGGGGAAAGGGAGGGAGGAAAGGGGAAGGGGAGGGAGGGATAGGGAGGTAAGCCCGGTAGCGGGTCTCAAGCAAGATAAATAATTATGGTCTCCTGTGGTGGTGGTGCCCTGGGCAAGGCTACTCCTGCCTCCCTCTGCTTCACCCCGATGCTGCCGTGTCTGCTGTTGTGTCTGTGTCTGTTGTCTGAGTCTGTGTATGCTGGTGTCTGAATCTATGTCTGCTGTTGTGTTGTGTCTATGTCTGCTGCTGTTGTGTCTATGTCTGCTGCTGTTGTGTCTGTCTCTGTTGTTTGAGTCTATGTCTGCTGTTGTATTGTGTTGCGTCTATGTCTGCTGCTGTTGTGTCTATGTCTGCTGTTGTGTCTGTGTCTGTTGTCTGAGTCTACGTCTATTGTTGTGTCTGTGTCTGCTGTTTTGTCTGTGTCTGCTGTTGTCTGAATCTGTGTCTGCTGTTGTGTCTGTGTTTGTTGTCTGAGTCTATGTCTGCTGTTGTGTTGTGTCTATGTCTGCTGCTGTTGTGTCTATGTCTGCTGCTGTTGTGTCTGTCTCTGTTGTTTGAGTCTATGTCTGCTGTTGTATTGTGTTGCGTCTATGTCTGCTGCTGTTGTGTCTATGTCTGCTGTTGTGTCTGTGTCTGTTGTCTGAGTCTGTGTCTGCCTCTCTGTCTGCTATTGTGTCTGAGGAAGTCTACCTCTGTGTCTGTGTCCATATTTGTTGGAGTGTTTGCTGCTGTGTTTATGTCTGCTGCCGTTACTGCTGTCTAGTACCGCTGCTGCTTCAACTGCTGTCGTTACTAGTTATTGCAGCTGAGATTTAGCAAGCATGTGTGTGTGTGTGTGCGTGCGTGTGTGTGTGTGTGTGTGTGTGTGTGTGTGTTATTATTATTATTATTATTATTTTTATTATTATTATTATTATTATTATTATTATTATTATTATTATTATTATTATCATCATCATCATCGCAATATCTCGGTTGTGTCTCGTGAGTTGGTTTATACGCTAAAGAGATCACACGTGGACGCAAATAAGTCAACAGATGGCGTAGGATTATGAGACACTTTAAGCGGAGCAGAAAATTGTAGGTAAATTGCCTTCATTTTCCGAGTAGTTCCACAAGATAGGAAAAGTTGTGTTAAGTCCTTGGGCTAAAAACTCCAAAGGGAAAGGAAGGGAATGGGGGAGGAAGGAAGGAAGGAAGGAAGGAAGGAAGGAAAAAACGGATGAAAGAACTAAAAAAATAACAATGGGACAAGCAAAAAAAAAAAAACAGGTAAAAAACGAAGCAAGGAACAGAGAAAGAAGTAAGAGAGGAGAAAGTAAGATAGAAAGATTGGAAAAAAATCATGAAAAGTGGAATCAAAACACACAAGCCCCAAGACCAACCAAGCACGGCGAGATACACAAACCGGAAGTAATCAATAAATCACTAAGTCAAGGACGAGGAACTGTGCTCTACTGGCCAGCAATTACTGTTATATACCTGGGCGCTGGCAACACCTTAATTGGTGTAGTTAGTGGAGGTGTGTAGGGGGAGGGGGAGGAGGAGGAGGAGGAGGAGGAGGAGGAGGACATCAACTCAGTTCCGACACTAACTATAGGAGATACCGCCACCACGGATAAACACATAGGAGACACCACCACCACTACCAATAAACACATAGGAGACACCACCACCACTACCAATAAACACAAATGAGACACCACAACCAATAAACACATAGGAGACACCACCACTACCAATAAACACATAGGAGACACCACCACTACCAATAAACACATAGGAGACACCACCGCCACGGATAAACACATAGGAGACAACACCACCACCAATAAACACATAGGAGACACTACCACCATGGATAAACACATTGGAGACAACACTACCACCAATAAACACATAGGACACACCGCCACCACTGAAACACCCCTGGATCTCTCATTCCATTATATGTTGCTAACTTCAGAATGTCAACAAACAATCCGTCACCCAACACACACACACACACCCACACCTCCCCTTGTGACCCTGTAAACGCTGCTCTCCACAGCCTATGACCACAGCTAACCAAGGGCTCGGATCTTAATGAAACCAAAAATTTATATTACGTACTGTTGTTTCTCACTCGTTTCTCACTCGTTTCTCTACGTACTGTTGTTTCTCACTCGTTTCTCTATGTACTGTTGTTTCTCACTCGTTTCTCTCCGTACTGTTGTTTCTCACTCGTTTCTCTCCGTACTGTTGTTTCTCACTCGTTTCTCTCCGTACTGTTGTTTCTCACTCGTTTCTCACTCACAGACACAGTATAGTAATTTGTATAGCCTTAGGGGGTCACACCGGACGTGATCTATCTATTACTTACCGACTTCCAAGACGAGCGTTCCCACAGTCTATACCAAGGAGCTCCACGCAAGGTCCTACTCCTTCTCCCCCCCCCCCTCTTACGCCTTCCTACTACTGCTCTTACTCCTTCTTACTCCTCCTACTGCTACTACTCCTACTCCTTTTCCTACTTCTCCTACTATTCCTCTTACTCCTCCTACTCCTGTTCCTACTACTCCTACTCCTTTTCCTACTACTCCTACTATTCCTCTTACTCCTCCTCCTGCTCCTCTTCCTATTACTCCTACTGTTCTTCTTACTCCTCCTCCTACTCCTGTTCCTACTACTCCTACTATTCCTCTTACTTCTTCCTCCCTCCTCTTCCTCCACCTCACCCCCTCCTACACCACACCACATCCTCACTACTCCTACAACCTTGCCATCTCTTCTCATTTATTCCATTCCTTTACCATTCCAGTCCTGTGGTTAAAAAGGGGGAGACAGGAAATGCAAAATAAGAGTAAAAACCAAATGTCTCGGAGTAGAGGAGAATTACTCTGAGCAATTGCTGTGAGGAGACAACAAAGCAACTCGCCTGCCAGTCCAGTTGGCTATAAAACAGATTGACAACGACACAAAAGGCAATGAGGCTAAAATATCTCTCTGGGGGACTAATTATCTCTCTGGGGGACTAAATATCTTTCTGGGGGACTAAATATCTCTCTGGTGGACTAATTATCTCTCTGGGGGACTAATTATCTCTCTGGGGGACTAATTATCTCTCTGGGGGACTAATTATCTTTCTGGGGGACTAATTATCACTCTGGGGACTAATTATCTCTCTGGGGGACTAATTATCTCTCTGGGGGACTAATTATCTCTCTGGTGGACTAATTATCTCTCTGGGGGACTAAGTATCTCTCTGGGGACTAACTATCTCTCTGGTGGACTAATTATCTCTCTTGGGGACTAATTATCTCTGGGGCCTAAGTATATCTCTGTCAGCCTGAAGGTAAGAGAGGTACAGTATAAATCGCTGAGTCATGTCAACAGTTTATAATCTTAGAGTACTGTTAATTACAATACACCGCGGAATGTTGTTCACACACACACACACACACACACACACACACACACACACACAGTCCCTGACCTACCACGTTCGTACCAGCAAATTGAATGTATGCAATGAATCTGTCGAGCAAAAAATAAATAAATAAATAAAATAAATAAAATTAAAAAGTCCCGATTTTAATTATGTTCATTAGTTGTTGTTGTAGATGCCTGTGAACTATAACCCTTATGAATTAAATTACGTAGTTAAAAGTTATAATCCACCCAGGTTGTAGTTACAGTCTTATAACACCACAAATTAGTTATATTAACCTAGTTATTCTTGAAACAAATATTAAATCGTAAGTTTGAAATATTATAGGAAGTTATTATCATTAAATATTAAAGTTATAGCAGAATTATATACCAACAGTGGTCAACCAGTTCGTTTAGGTGCTGTACAATACCTCACTTGAAGATACAGTATTACTTAGCATTAGAATTTTATTAGTAAGACTTATATCATTATTGCTGCTTTGTCTAATGATTTTATGATTATAGTCTATTTTCATCTATTCATCAATTTATTCGTGTAAATGTATAACTCTTTATCTATATCATCTATTTTAAAGTCTATTTCTCTCTATTTATCTATACATCTATCCAAATATTTACTTTTTTTTATCACTAACTTTATCAGTTACCTTTACATTATACTCTATTTTCACTTCTTTATCAATATATCCATCTATTTATCCACCTCTCCACCCTCCACTTACCTGTCATTAACACACACACACACACACACACACACACGCCTACCTGTTCCTCACACCTGTCCTCCCGCCTCAATTACCCCTCCCATAAATCACCCACCTGAATACCATTATCATACTATAAAGAATTAATTAATAAGCAATTACGGTCGATGGTAATTACGGTCGTTTTGCAATTACGGTCGCTGGGAATGAGAGCTGACCACTGGCTACAAATCATTAAATTACTATACTTAATGACGGGTTATGAAAGGTAATGCGTAATAAGGTGACCTATTTTATATGTATGTAATTAGTAGCCTTCATCCATCCCTTCTTAACCTTGATGTGATGGCAGTGTTTGAGGTAAGGGTGGAAGTGTTTGTTTGTGTGTCTGTTTCTTAGGTAAGTTTGTATTCTTAATTTCACTGTCATTTGATTTCGCCTAGATGCAAGTATTCTCTCTCTCTCTCTCTCTCTCTCTCTCTCTCTCTCTCTCTCTCTCCTTGTGCCTACCTCTAATATTTCTTCACTCTTTAATAACATAACCTTCTCTTACCATACGTTTAAATATACTAATATACTAAGGTTATAAAAGCATTCCAGAGATAAATACAAATACTCCTCATTTACTGAAATATTTCCCTGTCCTACTTTAATATTTCCCTAACTATACAAGAATATTCCTCAAGTATTCCTCAGGTTCTAAAGTAATATTTATCAACGTTATCTCTTAATTACTATCCTTCTTTATTATTTTTTCTCGCTGTTCAAGAAAGTAATATTTTTCCCCTTGTGTTACGTAATATTCCCACAGCTCAGATTACTTGATCGTTCACTGGGTAATATTATTAAAGTTTCAGATTAATATTTCACAATTCTACAATAATATATCCCAGACAAAGGTTCATTTAGGAGGTTCAAATGTCAAAATACTCAAGTGAATCTTTAAATTGAACCCTGAACACTTACTATACAAAAATTCACTTGGGTTAAAAATATTATTTGTTAATTTGTAGGTTAGTATTTCCCTATACTATATGTATTTTTCCTATGTCTCAGGTAAATATTTATCCAGGTTCGTGTGGTATTCCTTCTATACAGCATACTGAATTAATATTTCTTCCACTATTATATATTTCGAGATTCTAGATTGATATTTCCATGGATATGTTATGCCCTTCGTTTTAACATAACACCTCTAATATGACAAAATGTTTACCAAATGCTTTAATAACAATAAATATTTACCAAATGCTCCAAAACAATAAAATATTTAACAAATGCCTCCAAAAACAACCTTTCAGTTCCCTCCAAGTTGCCCCCAGCACACGGAGCCATAAGGACCAGTGGAGTGGGGGGGGGGGGGGGGTGAAGGGGGATCCGGTTACCAGTGAACAGTACCAGCAGGAGTCTGGTCGGGGTGAATGAAACTTTAGATGTCGTTGACAATACTGGGGGCGAAGACAACAACCCAGACCCAGGACTCAACAACATACACGGCAACTGAGGCTAAATATTGTTTGTTTTACCTAGTTTGTTGTACTCCAGAGAAGAAAGTTTCCAGGTCGCATGAAAAAGAAAGAAATGCAAATTCTGGGAAATAAAATGGTGTGTATGTGTGTGTGTGTGTGTTAGGGTGTGTCAATTTAGGGGGTGAACTGGCTAAATTGAAAATCGAGTAATTTGGTAGCAATTTATTGTAGTCTTTAAGCATGCAAAACAATATTCTGGCATTTTTTTTTTTATAATAAGTCCTACCTACATCAAATGGATTTTTAAATGTACATATTTGTGAATTTATAACATAACCAGCGTTTGCACACATGTTACTGTTTCAAGTTTCAAATTATTATATTTTATTATCCGTAGTCTATTTGAAAGTAACCAATGCCTTCATACTCTCTTTGCTTTGGTTTCTTGTCATCAGTAGTCTGCTTGCTATTTGTGCTTTGATGTAACCTTCTCGCCTCTCGTGGCTGTAAACATGGCCCGCTGCTTCTGTGACCATTTTCACACATCTCTCCACACTTTGAGTGTGGGAAGGCCACTTCGGCACCTGCATTGGAGTCTCTTTAAGGTTTCTCAATTCTTGGCTAGTTAGACTTGTTGTCAATGGTGGCTCTAAGACTTCCAAACTCAAGTCAACCAATTCTGACAATTTGGTGGCATTGACGTTTATTGGGGGAACTTTTCTTGAATGAAACGAACAGTCTCCCAACTGGTCGTCATCTATTAGCGTTCCTCTAATCTTTAGAATGACTTCTACAGCCTCGGTTCGGAGATTGGTACATTGACTGCAAAGCATTGCTTGCAAAACTGCTTCTGATCGAGCATACCAAGCGGACCTTCTTGCCACAGGTAACACGATGTCCCTCACTACCTTCCTCTGTGTTCTTACTAGCTGCAATTGAAACAAAAGGTGATTGGGCCCATCCACCCACATAGGATTAAGTTTCACACTAAACCACTGGGGAAGATAAACTCCAATAATAAATTCAACAATTAACCTCAAATTCTTCAGCACTTTGCCCTTCAATTCGTGTTTGGAAATCCAAATCCTGCAGAAACGAAGAGCTGTAGTTAACCAACGGCTGTGACTGACAGGTCCAATCTCCAAGAGAGCCAATGACTGAGGCACTTCTCCTGATCATATTGCTTGGGCAATACGATAAGCATAGGATTGATCTGTGCTGAGATCTTTGATGACTCCTTCAGACAAAGCCGGAAGGGGAGGGCCAACTTCGACCTTTGGAAAGGTTGTATTTATTTCTAGTTGTGTTGCTTCATGCAGCATGATGCCAAGGGGACCTGACCACTTGTTGTTGCTCTTTGTAGGACCATCAAGTTCCTGGATGAGATGACGAAGAGGTAGCTCGCCTGTATGTAAATCACATACACTCCAAACAAGTCTTCTTCCTAGTTTTTTCTCTAAATGCGTCATTACACCCCCCTGCCAACCGGTGTTCACTGCAGTTGAATCTCCACCAACAGCCTGCAGTGAACTGCCAAGTCCTCTCTCCTGAACCCAACATAAAAATGATCAGCAATGACCTCTGCATGTTTCTTCCCTTCTACTTCAGTTTCGGGAGCAAAGTGAAACAAAAACCGACCACCAGGCTCAGAACAGACAGAGTAGTGTTCTTCTTTGATGAGACTTGGAAACTCTCTGTTCACTCCCTCTACTTCTAGCAAAACTTTTGTGTCATCTATTCTTCCATCAAACAAAAGACAGGAGAGCCCTCCCTCGCTTAAATCTTTTTCATGCTGATCAGATATTTCCTTCATTATTTTTTCTTGTGCTCTTCTAATTTTATTATGATCTATCACCAAAGATACATCCTCTCGGCTGATGAGGCCTGCATCTATCCAAGCGGCAGTTGCAATTTCTGCAGCCTCACGAAGTCCAGCATGGTGGCGAATACTAGCTAAAGCAATGTTTGAAATATTTCTTGTGTTGTATTTCATTTTCTTTGGTAAAGGTTCAGATGGCTCTTTGGAACTATCATCTGATGTTGCTTCCTGTTCATCAGAAGAACTATCAAAGAAGTGATAAACATCTTGACACAGCTCTTCCTCTCTTTGGATGGCTTCTTCACTCTTCATTTTCTTCTTTTGTTCCCTCTCTCGGATTTGTTCTCTCTTCTTGGCATTAGCAATCTGCTTCTTTGTTTCTGAATAATCTATTGAACCCATTTGCATACTTCCTTGGCCTTCTGCCTTTGTCCTCTGTGCCTTTATAAATTCAAGCTCTAAAACAGGGATCTTCTTTTCACGAGGACAACCACAATCAATGTGGGAATTATTTTCTCTCTTACCTGAGTGAGAACAGTTGGATTCAGAACATAATTGTATGGAGCACTTGCAGGTCAAAATGTCAAACAGAGTATCAAGTGTGTGCAGAAATTTTTTTTCCTGGCCAAGTTTCCTTTACCAAGTGATGTTTCAACTGCTTTGTGCCATAATTTCGTTAGTTTTAGCTCAATAGTTCGACACTGATTAATCACAGGTGGTTTGAATAGTGCATTAGCTTTTGTCCATTGATGCAGAAGAGGGACTATCATGTCATTTATGAGTTCTTTATCTGTATAGTTCCTTCTGTCCTTTGCATTTTTTTCTCGAAGGAGTAACCCTAATCTTAGCATGTCTCTCACTGTTGGAAGTTCTGAACAGGAAGCTCCTTCCCTTTACCAACTAGCAGGCTCAAGTGGGTTGACAACTGACTTCTTGTCTTCAATTTTGACATCTTCACACTATCTGACAAATAGAAAAATATTTCAATGTTTCATAATTCAATTGTTGTTTCAAAAAATATCAATTTGTTTATCAAAAATGCTGTAACAGAAATAACATAATAATTTCTTAGAACATAATGTTTTATACAATGATATAAGTAACTGCGACAATCAATATGCCCTACTTACAATAATTAAAATGTAGAATTCGTCTGGTAGAGTAGGTGCAAGTGCAATGAGAGCAAACCACCGTCTATGATATCTAGAAGGAGAGTGAGCCGGGCGCCTTATCCTCACGCTTGGTACAAGTCAAAACAAGAATTAAACTGTCCCACACGGAGAGCCTGTTCATGTTCATGTTCTGACATGCATATTGTACACAAGCTATAGAACCATAAAATACTCCATAATCCATATGCTTACATGAGATTAGTTAATATCAAGTGAATAATTCTAATCAAGTCTCATTAATTTGTTGAAATACTGATATTTGAAACTTTAAGGTATAATTGATGTAGGTGAGGGTTATTTCAATTCATTTTTGTTTGCTAATCTCAAGTTTAGACATAAAGAGGCACAATATTTTGACTACCAAATTTGATTTTTAACATGTTGACAAAATTGACACACCCTAGTGTGTGTGTATGTGTGTGTGTGTGTGTATGTGTGTGTGTGTGTGTGTGTGTGTGTGTGTGTGTGTGTGTGTGTGTGTGTGTGTTTATATTATGAGATATGAAGCCTCCTCAACACAGACCCCGGGAGAGAAGAAAATACCAATGAGTTAAGACCACGTAATAGAGTTTAAGTAACAGTAAAAACTCAATATAGATTAAGTAACATAATAAAGTTGCAAACTTTAAGCAACAACAGAAAAGTAACACAAATTCCATAACAATATTGACGAAAAAAGGATTAAGTAACAGCAATAGCACCGTAAGAAAGACTAAGTAACAATAATAACATTACAAATATTAAGTAACAACAACGGAACAAAAACCTCTACATTATACTGCTCTAATTGTACGTCCGCCAACATACAGAAAAATAAATCCCTCTCGCGGAAATAACCCAATCAGTCAGTTAAGTCAGTAAGGAAAGGGAAAGCATTAAGCTGACTAAAATACCCAAGGGAAAAATTGTATTTGCATCAACAGGATTTTTCATCAAACAAGGCCAATACTTATAGAGGAGGAGGAAGAGGGAGAGAAGAGAGGAGGCCAATACTTATAGAGGAGGAGGAAGAGGGAGAGAAGAGAGGAGGCCAATACTTATAGAGGAGGAGGAAGAGGGAGAGAAGAGAGGAGGCCAATACTTATAGAGGAGGAGGAAAAGGGAGAGAAGATAGGAGGCCAATACTTATAGAGGAGGAGGAAGAGGGAGAGAAGAGAGGAGGCCAATACTTATAGAGGAGGAGGAAGAGGGAGAGAAGAGAGGAGGCCAATACTTATAGAGGAGGAGGAAGAGGGAGAGAAGAGAGGAGGCCAATACTTATAGAGGAGGAGGAAGAGGGAGAGAAGAGAGGAGGCCAATACTTATAGAGGAGGAGGAAGAGGGAGAGGAGAGAGGAGGCCAATACTTATAGAGGAGGAGGAAGAGGGAGAGAAGAGAGGAGGCCAATACTTATAGAGGAGGAGAAAGAGGGAGAGAAGAGAGGAGGCCAATACTTATAGAGGAGGAGGAAGAGGGAGAGAAGAGGCCATTACTCAGAGAGGGGGAAGAGAGAGATGGGAGGGGGACTATAGAGCTGTTGGAAAAGGGAGAGGCAAAGAGAAAACAGATGGAGAGGAAAGGAGGGGGACGGGGAGAGAGAGAGAGAGAGCAAAGAGGGAAAGTAAAGAAGAGAAAGGGAAAGAAAGGGTGAGGGAGGAAAGAGGGAAAGAGGGAGAGAATGAGCGAGAGACATGGGTCTATCTTGCGAGGGAGGAGCAGGAAGGAACCTAGTTGGCGTGAAGTAATGGTGAGGGTGTGGCTGAGTAGGTGGGAGTGGCTGAGTGTGTGTGGGGGTGGGTGTGTGGGGGTGGGTGTGTGGGTAAAAGTGTGTGGGTGAGGATAAGAACAGGGGATGAGGTGAGGCACTTGGGGGTGTAGGGGGAGGTGGAGTTGCAGGGGGAGAAGAGGGCGTGGGGGAGGAGAGGGTGTTGGGGAGAAGAGGATGTGGGAGGGGCAGAGGGTGTAGGAGGAAGAGTGGGTGTGGGGGAGGAGAAAGTGAGGGTGAGGAGAGGGTGTGGGAGGGGGAAAGGGTGTGGGAGGAGGAGTGGGTGTGGGAGGAGGAGAGGGTGTGGGGGAGGAGAGGATGTTGGGGAGAAGAGGGTGTGGGCGGAAGAGAGGGTGTGGGAGGAGGAGTGGGCGTGGGGGAGGAGAGGGTGTTGGGGAGAAGAGGATGTGGGCGGGGCAGAGGGTGTAGGAGGAAGAGTGGGTGTGGGGGAGGAGAGGATGTTGGGGAGAAGAGGGTGTGGGCGGAAGAGAGGGTGTGGGAGAAGGAGTGGGTGTGGGAGGAGGAGAGGGTGTGGGTGAGGAGAAAGTGAGGGTGGGGAGAGGGTGTGCGAGGGGGAGAGGGTGTAGGAGGAGGAGAGGGTGCGGGAGGAGGAGAGGGTGTGGAAGGAGGAGAGGGTGTGGGAGGAGGAGAGGGTGTGGGAGGAGGAGAGGGTGTGGGAGGAGAGGGTGTGGGAGGAGTGGGTGTGGGGGAGGAGAAAGTGAGGGTGAGGAGAGGGTGTGCGAGGGGGAGAGGGCGTAGGAGGAGGAGAGGGTGCGGGAGGAGGAGAGGGTGTGGAAGGAGGAGAGGGTGCGGGAGGAGGAGAGGGTGTGGAAGGAGGAGAGGATGTGGGTGAGGAGAGGGTGTGGGGGAGGAGAGAGTGTGCGGGAGGAGAGGGTGTGGGGGAGGAGAGGGTGTGGGGGAGGAGAGGGAGTGGGGGAGGAGAGGGTGTGGGAGAGGAGGTGGTGTGGGAGGAGGTGAAGGGTGTGGGGAAGGAGAGGGTGTGGGTGAGGAGAGGGTGTGGGTGAGGAGAGGGTGTGGGGGAGGAGAGGGTATTGGGGAGAAGAGGGTGTGGGAGAGGAGGTGGTGTTGGAGGAGGTGAAGGGTGTGGGGGAGGAAAGGGTGTGGGGGAGGAGAGGGTGTGGGTGAGGAGAGGGTGTGGGGGAGGAGAGGGTGTGGGGGAGGAGAGGGTGTGGGTGAGGAGAGGGTGTGGGGGAGGTAGTGACACTAGCCACCATCTCAAGAACTGGTTCCTATGGCTTAAGATGATCACAAGACGTTACACTGGACACTGGCTCCTGGCTCCTGGCTCATGGTTCACACACACACACACACACACACACACACACACACACACGTACACATAATTACTCTGACATCTACCAAGCTCCATCGCTGTAGCTCTTACCGTTAGCGAGTTACACCGCGGACAAAGATAGTCACAGTGACACAGATGCCAATGACTGCTGGCCTAGACTCACTCACCCTCCTCACCGTCTACCTGAGTAAACAACTAAAACAACGAAAGGTTAATCGCCACTAACCTACACGTCACCGAGGCAGGAAAGAAAACATTCCACCGCTCTCTATACCGGACGCTCGGCACAGCAAAACAACCCTAGTCCCGGATTCCAGAAGAGTCGTACATTAAAGTTTTCCCTCCATAAGCTTACGACATAGAAAACGGGAGTGGCAATAATAAAGTAGAATTCCGCTGATTTTTTTAATACAACTTTGAAACGTTTGCCACACGGAGAGATGAAAGTAAAGACGTGATGAACGAGGATTTAGACGAGGCGAGACAAGAAGATAAATAAATAAGAAAATGTATGTAGTGTTGATTATAAAAAGTGAAGATTTGACGTGGAAAATAAAGACGAATAACAAGTGTTGCCTAGGTTTGAGAGAGAGAGAGGAGAGAGAGAGAGAGAGAGAGAGAGAGAGAGAGAGAGAGAGAGAGAGAGAGAATGGGGGGAGGGGAGAAAAAACAGACAAGCAGACTGACTGACAAAAGAGTGAGAGATAAGGGGTGACCCGCACTAACACACAGGAGATCATCACTCACAATCAAGTGACAGCCCACACACTGTCCAGCACGTCAGGCCTCTTGTCTTCATCACACTACCACCACAACCTCTTCCTCCCTCCTCTCCCTACCTCGGTACTAATGAGTCATCTTGGTTAAGTTAAACAAATCACGAAGTTGTTCTTGGTTTTGTCTTCAAGGGGAGGGACACATCTTGTATTTTGTCTTCAAGGAGAGGGAACAACATTTCCTCAAGTTGTCTTCAGAATTAAAATGGCAACAAGACATTTCCTGTTTCCAGTCTGTCAACAATAACGACTCGTTTTCGGAGAGGTTAAAAATAACACGACAAACTGCCAGTCTCCCTCAACATCAAAGGCTTAAAACGACCACACTTCATCTTCCTTGTCGTCCTTCATCACTACTGAGTCGTTTTGTGGTCGTTTGGGGGCAAGAGAGTTCACGACAAACTTTTTCCCAACAAAATAATGTTTATGTGTACGAAATGCGTACCTGTCTCGCCCGTCTCTACAACCCAGTGACATCACCATCAAAACCACCTGACATCACCGCCAAAACCACCTGACATCACCACCACAACATGTGACATCACCACTACAATCACTTGACTATCACCACCACAACCACATGACTATCACCACCAAAACAACCACGTGACATCACAACCACAACCGTGATGACATCACCCTCAGAGCCAGACCAGGGTGGGATGTGACGACCTGGTCAATGGGCTTTATTATGTCTTGTTGAGCTCCGGCCGACCCTTCATTACCACACTTAACTCACGCCCACACACGCCCCTATAACACACGCCGCCCACGCACAGGGCACACGCCAACGCTCACGACATATAACCACGCTCATGACACATGCCAACGCTCACGACACATGCTCAAGCTTATAACACACGCCCACTTATGTCACACACACACACACACACACACACACACACACACACAGTCGGGACAATCATCTGAAGTTTTGAGATCATAACCCGGAAGAAGACGAGTTAAAAAGAGAAAAACAAAGATCATTTCAGGTTTACAAAGATGATAAAAATGAAGTAGAGAGAGAGAGAGAGAGAGAGAGAGAGAGAGAGAGAGAGAGAGAGAGAGAGAGAGAGAGAGTCACTTCAGGCTACAAAGAAGAGAAAAGGTAATTACACTGTCAAATGAGAATGAAGAAGAGGAAGAGAAATCAGATAATGAGAAGGAAGAGAGAGGAGAGATGATGAAAGGAAGAATAAAAAAGAATTGAAGAAGAGACATAATGACAATACAGGTGACATAAATATAAAAACGACGAAGAAAAACGACAAAACAAAGAAACTAAAACAACAACGAAAACAAAAAACAATTATTACAAACAAATACAAAATACTATCAATTTTATTTGTTTGTAAAATATGCACTTTTAATTAATGCACTTCACACCAATACACTTAACCCAATGCACTTTACACCACTTCACTATTCACCAATACTTCCAAGAGCAAGTCTCCCGAGCAGAAACCTCTCCAAAAATAAGTATCTCCAACAATAAGACTCTCCAACAATAAGTATCTCCAACAATAAGACTCTCCAACAATAAGACTCTAACACTAAGTCTTTCCAACAATAAGACTCCAACAATAAGTATCTCCAACAATAAGTATCTCCAACAATAAGTCTCTCCAACAATATGTCTCTCCAACAATAAGTATCTCCAACAATAAGTCTCTCCAACAATATGTCTCTCCAACAATAAGTATCTCCAACAATATGTCTCTCTAACAATATGTCTCTCCAACACACAGAAAACAGCATCCCCAGCTTCGGGATGGTCACAACAGCCACTAAGACAGTTGATGAATGTTGACGACTATAGACAACCAGCATTAGTTTATGACAAGTGATCGCGGGCCAAGTCCGTAGACTTGCATCGTTTTCCATCGTAAATAAAATTGTTAATTAATGCCTTCCTAAAGAAACCATCGACATGGGACCAGGTTTGTTCCACTCTACGAATTTTTTGCGATTTTTCCACAAAGTTTGATGAAAAACGATTGTGTCGTTTCGGCTGCCCAGAACAGACAGACAGACAGACAGACACGCGCCTTATTTATTTTTCCCGTTCCTCTTCCTCCTCCTCTTTTTATCTTTCGTCTCTTATTTCCCTTTTCCCTTTCTCCTCTTCCTTCTCCCCCCTCTTACCCTGACTCTACTTACCCTTCCTCCTCTTTCCACTTAACCCCCCCCCCCCCTTTTCACTTTTACTTTCATCCTCTTCACCACTGATCGGCTCTTTAGCCGGTCGGGCGATCGGTCACGTCTCTGTTACGCACTGTTGGCAAGTACTAGGCACCTTTCTCCTTTTACCCTTCCTCCTCTTCCTCATCTTCTCCTCTTGCGCCTCCTCCTCTTCCTCACCTTCTCCTTTTTCATCTTCCTCACCTTCTCCCTCCCCAAAACCCGTCTGGTCTAGTCAAGTCAGATTAGCACGTGTCATTGAGAATAAACCCTCACCGACACCCGACTTGAACCCACATCCTGGGAGGCGAAGGTAGGATTTGAACATACATACCAGACACACGGAGAAGATTTGAACCCAAACATCAGGACAAAGAACAGGATTGGAACCTATATACACTGACAAGATTTGAACCTAAACATCAGAACAAGCACAGAATTTGAACCCATGTGCAAAGACACAGACAAGATTTGAACCCCGACACCAAAATTTAAACCTGAACCCACTAGAACCTTAGTATAGGTTCAACCCTTAAATGCGATCAATAAATAATTGCACAGGTAAATTAGTAAACATTATATATTTGCATAACACACCTGGATTATGTTGGCTGTGTGTTATTTGTAAGATTCAGACAAGATGAAAGACAGACAGACACAGACAGAACAAATATAAAGAAAGAATGACTAACGAGAGAGAGAGAGAGAGCGAGAGAGAGAGAGAGAGAGAGAGAGAGAGAGAGAGAGAGAGAGAGAGAGAGAGAGGGGTTCACGTCGGTATATGAAAAATTCTCGTCCTTTTCCTTGATCTTTTCACACTTTCTCCCTTTCTCTTCTCCCTCACACAAAGTAAAGCGAGCAACGGGAAACGGTGAAGCCAACATCAAAAGCCCCAGAGCCAGTAAATTAACCCCTTGAGTCAGGTGCCAACTACTTTAATGATACAGGTGAGTAAGATTACCTTGAGTACGATGACTTAACGCCTTGAATACGATGACTTAACCCACCTTCAGTACGATATATTAACCTCTCTCTCTCCCCCCACACACACACACTTTCACTCAATCAATATTTTGCCTTTTTTCTTATTGCTCTCACTCTCTCTCTCTCTCATCACACACACATTCTCTCTCTCTCTCTCTCTCTCCTCCCGGCACTACAATAATTTCCAGTTTGTTTTGATTTATAGCAACATTTACAATAATTCATTACCTCCGAACACATTAGGGGAGCCATACCACGTTATACAACCCACGTCGACCAACATTCACCTCTCATACACATTCATACACACGATTTAATACACACACACACACACACACACACCCTATATACATTCGTTCGATATGTGTATATTTGCGTCACAAGGAACCTCCCACTGAGTAGCTAATGAAACTGTACTCTATCTTAATTTAATTCTTGGAAGACATTTTCTGCTGTCTGGGAGAAATGTCGTAGCCAAAAGCGCGTACTCTCTCTCTCTCTCTCTCTCTCTCTCTCTCTCTCTCTCTCTCTCTCTCTCTCTCTCTCTCTCTCTCTCTCTCCAAACAAACTCAACACGAACTGCCAGTATCTCATCCATCCTTCATCCACCCCCCCTACTACTACTACTACTACTACTACTACTAATAATAATAATAATAATAATTCGCTCGACGCCATGCTATCTACTCATTCACGCTCACCGTTACCCCCCCCCCCCCCCCCACACACAGGGATGTATTAGGATAAGTTTGCCCTCAGTACCCAAGTAGCAGAACCTACCTTATAAGACTGTCGGCTGAAGAATACATACAGGCGATAAGCATCTTTAAGTAGTGGAGTTTAATATAATGGAATAAATTAGACGACGAATACAGAGCCAGACACCACATTACAGGTGCACATCACGCGCCATTAAAAGAGGTGCAGAGGACCTCAGGGGTGGTGGTGGTGGTGGTGAAGTGGTAGAAGTAGTGGTAGTGGTGGTGAGAGAGTGGTAGAAGTAGTGGTGGTGGTGAGGTAGGCGTGTGGTGACGAATGGATGAAATACCCAAAACAAGAATTATATAGGTTAAAACATTGAATATAGGGGAGGGGGGGAAGGGAAACTATGGGATCACATGAAGATTAGACACCACTCAAACTTATTTCACACATGATAAACAACCTTAACACTAACCTAACGTTAACCTAAACCTAACCTAACACTAACCTAAACCTAAACCAACCCAACCCACACCAAACCAAACTACCACCCCCCCCTTAAAAAAAATCCCTGAAATACTACAACTCTGTAAAAACGATCGTGTGGTATTGTTCCCTTCACCTGGTGGCTGCTACTCACCTGTAATTATTGGGGAAAAAATGTGTACCTTAAACGCCCCGCCGAGTACTGTGGGTCACATTCCCGAGACCTTATAAAAAAAAAGCTCAGACTCTCACGAGGTAGAATGACAAGCCTTCGCGTAGCTCAGAATGCAATGACCTCACCCACTCTTATCATAGTGACTCCTTAGCGTAGTGACCCTTCAGCTTAGTGACCCTTCAGCTTAGTGACCCTTCAGCCCAGTGACCCTTCATCTTAGTGACCCTTCAGCTTAGTGACCCTTCAACTCAGTGACCCTTCAGCTCAGTGACCCTTCAGCTTAGTGACCCTTCAGCTTAGTGACCCTTCAGCGTTAGGACCCTTCAGCTTAAGGACTCTTCAGCTCAGTGACCCTTTAGCTTTGTGACCATTTAGCTTAGTGACCCTTAAACATAGTAACCTTTCAGCTTAGTGACCCTTCAGCTTAATAACCCTTCAGCTCAACGACCCTTCAGCTTAGTGACTATTGCTTAGTGACCCTTCAGCTTAGGGTGCCTAATCGTCAGGTAATCCGACAAAGGATAATGTGCATCAATTCAGTCGGCTTATCCTAGTAACTGACTCCAACATTAATATCCAACTGGCCAGGTAACTATCAAACACATTAATGAAATGTTTTATGGATAGTGGCAAAGGTATTATAGTTGGTTTATAAAATCATTCACCCCTTTGCTTCTACTGTAACTGACGAGCACATCTCTTTGATTTACTGCGATCAACACAAACTACTAAAAATACACACTACACATTGGACAGGTATAAACAAACAGGTACGGTATACAGCAAACAAGATTATGCAATTATTCTGTTTACATTGTTTATAAGAATATAATTTGAGAAATCCGAGAACTCATTGTCTTAAAATAAGTACACCTAACTACACTCAGATTTAACACTCACTATACTGTACACTTACATAACTAATATAGTAAATTCTTAATTACATACAACCATATCTGAGGCACCACTTTTATTATACAGTCATCATATACACAATACTGTACCTGTAATTTGTACCTGAATCTGTACCTATACTGATATTTGTACCATTAAGTTAAACATTTCTGTCACCACCAGTAAATTATTATCAGTGTACTTTCGTTTCTTCTTCAACGATGTGAGTCACTTAAGGGTGTCGTCTCACAGTGAGGGCAGAGACCTGAACCACCTTGCGAAAGCTTATTCAGAATCACCTAATTTATTGAGCCTCTATTCCATGCGGCTAACGGAGGCGAGCTACTGAGTCACCCCACCACTACTAAGTACATAACGGCGTGGGTATTGTAGTTCTATCTACGTTGCAACACCGTGGAGGTATCGTCCACCCCTGCATGCAGTTGTCTCTTTCAAATACAATACTATTGGAGCTATCGTCTCTCTACGTGGATTTATCGCTTCCTAATTAAGTATGCAAGATTTATCGCCTCCCTAAGGACAACTATCACTTCCTAATACAACACTACAGCATATATCGCCTCCCTAAAGACAACTATCGCTTCCTAATACAACACTGCAGCATATATCGCCTCCCTAAAGACAACTATCGCTTCCTAATACAACACTACAGCAAATATCGCCTCCCTAAGGACAGGAACCACACCCAAACCCGTAAACCTCCTCAGCTCTTGCCCCAGTACCTATCGTCAGGCAGCAAGTCGTACCCAAGGTTTTTTTTTTCCTTGTTGGACCTTCGTTTTTTCCCACTTGTTGTATGGAGCGTCAACAACTTCAATAACACGCTCGGTGGTCAGTGGTGGCGGGGTTCAAATCACCATACTGATTCGCGTCGTTAGGCAATTATGCTCAAGGGAGGTTTTTGCGGTTTCAAAGAGTCCACCACCTCCACCTCCTCCTTCTGACCGTCGATGATACCTGCCCGGTAAGTCTATGATACCTGCCCGGTAAGTCGATGATACCTGCCCGGTAAGTCGATGATACTTGCCCAGTAAGTCGATGATACCTGCCTGGTAAGTCGACGATATATGCTCAATCAATCGACGATACCTGCCCGGTAAGTTGATGATACCTACCCAGTAAGTCGACGATATCTGCCCGGTAAGTCGACGATATCTGCCTGGTAAGTCGACAATATCTGCCCAGTAAGTAGACGATACCTGCCTCTTCATCGACAACACCTGTTCGTCAACAACACCTGCTCCTCAACATGTGTAGGGTGTGACAAGACGGGGTAATGACACGATACACCTTGCTGAGCTCTCTCCAAACATGTGTTTATAAGTGTTCCTATTGTAGGGATAGTGACAGGCCGAGAGTAGTTACTCCACATGTTACGAGTATACAGGGCAGGTATACACACGCTACGAGTATACAGGGCAGGTATACACACGCTACGAGTATACAGGGCAGGTATACACACGCTACGAGTATACAGGGCAGGTATACATAGGGTTCCCACGGTTTACAGTATGTATTATGTTTAATATACTATCATACATATGAATCATGCTGCATACTACTTATACTACGAATACTACAGTAGTAGTAGTAGTAGTAGTAGTAGTAGTAAAGCTGGTAGTGAATTCGTCAGTAGCTGAGCAAGGTATAGGAAGGTGAGGTACAGGGGGGGAGGGGAGGGATACTGTACCTGGTCCGTTCGTACTGTGAGGTCAGCAGAGCGGAATTAGTGACCCACCCAACGTAAACACAACCGGGGAGGTGGAGGGAGGGGGGGGGGGGGAGTCGTACGTCAAAACATAAACTCAGTCGTAAATTCGTAGCGTCGATGCAAAAGTCATACGTCAAGATGTAGTAAACTTTGTCTAATAATGCTTAATGCTCTACAAGTATACTGCACATATCTCACACTCAGGTTATAATGCTCACTGATGTACTAAAAGTGCACACGTTACCTCAGGTGGTGTACAATTAGTGGCGTACACCTGTAACTATCACTGTACACAAAGAGGAGAAAGTAACATAACAGTGGAAAGTTGGTTTAGTCATGAGCTTATTATGCAAATGAGCTGATATTCATGTGTGACTGACTGACTGGTTGTTCGACTAACTAGACTGACTGTGTGAAAGACTGATAGACCTGAGTAACTGTATGACTGTGTGTTTAACATGATGGATTAAATATAACTAACTAACTAATTAACTTTCTGTCAAATATTCTAACAGGATGGTTGATTAATGAACATTTTGACTGACTTAACTGACTGGCTCTGTGTGTGTGTGTGTGTGTGTGTGTGTGTGTGTGAGTGTGTGTGTGAGATGCGACAGTTTCTCAAGACAGTTAATATCAGACCTTTACATCGCGTCATCTATATAAACTATTTCTATTAATTTATATACCGGTTTATATTATGTTTATCAGCGACAATCTTCAATAAAATACCAATTACTTCCCCAAGCGATTTTTATCACTAAAATTATTATTGATATTATCATCATATCTCGATAATATTGATAATAGTAGTAGTAGTAGTAGTAGTAGTAGTAGTAGTAGTAGTAGTAGTAGTAGTAGTAGTAGTAGTAGTAGTAGTAGTAGTAGCTTCTTATGTATTAGGATATTTAATATTAAGGTAAATAAATGGTGGCGAAGGTGTGGCTATTGGGGGAGGCTGGAGGCCACGTAAAAAAAAAAGTAGTAGTAGTAGTAGTAGCTCTATTATTGCCATTACATTCATCATAATTGTCAGTATTACCAGGTACACAAACATCCCCTCACGGCCAGTTGGGTTCATTATGCGCTGTTGCCACGTTAGGCGGTGGACCCGACACTACTGTAGGTATACGAGGTCTTACCAGTCACCCAGCACCAACACCTAAGATTAGGCGACACCGGAGCCCCAGCGAGGGAAGACGATAGCTATAGGAGGGCAGGAAGGGGCATTAGAGGAGGAAGGGAAGGAGAAAATGGAGGCTATTAGGAGAAGAGGAGGAGGAAATGGGAGGAGAAAGATAAGTAGGTAATGCAGAAAGGGTAGAAATAATGGGGAAGGAGAGGAGAGTATAAAATTCACAGATAAAGATGGGAGGAGAAAAGCGAACAATAGAAAACACTTAAGAGAGGAGGAGGAGGAGGGGACACTAAAAAAGACAAAGAGAGATGGAAGAATGGGAAGGAAGGAGGGAAGGAACAAAAAAGAAACGCGAAAGAGGAGAGATAAAGGGAATGTAACGGAGGAAGTACGAGAGAGAGAGAGAGAGAGAGAGAGAGAGAGAGAGAGAGAGAGAGAGATGATACGGCAAAGTACGGAATGTGAATAGGGTGTGTGTGTAAGGCAAGAAGGCCAAAGTACCGTAGCGGGATTAAAAAAAAAAATTATAACTTGAAATTTAACCCAACTGGTATCTTAAATAGCACGCAAAACTCATCCTCCCACAGTAAGAGCAAAATACTGGAGAATAAGAATGTTAACTGAGTAAAGCATTATGAACACCCCCGTATCAATCTTATACTATCACTTAAACAGACAGCAGAAAAGAACAACACGACAGCCTCTCACGGTACAGTAATATGAAGCTTTGGGTGCGATAAAGACTATGCAAACAAGGCACTGAGATTAGCTAGTCCATTGTTTACCGGTAGCCTGACTTAGCCATGCCCTCCCCACCAGCTGTCCTGAGATACGATAAGCCCGCTCTTTGGGATCAGATGACACGGAGGAGGTATAGTAGGAAGAGACAGAGAAGGACGAGGAGGAGGACTGAGGAAGATCAGCCAGAAGAAGGAAGAAGTGAATAGTGGCCAACTAGCCATGAAAAGGAGGAAAGCCAAATAATTAAGAGGGAAGAGAAATAGAAGATGAGGAGGAGGAGGGGAGGTGTCGACTAACCAGGAGGAGGAAGAAGAGGAGTAAATAGGAATAACCAAAGAAGGAGAGGAAGAACACTGATAAATAAACAAGACGAGGGAGAGAACACACACACACACACACACACACACGAAAAGCAGTACGTCACCACGATGTCAACAACCACGAGTGAAATCCAGTCATGGCGGAGGAATTTGGACGGGACCGACAGAAACCCTCTAAATGCTCCCTGTCGGTTTCTCTGTCTTCTGGCGAGTGGGGAGGGGGAAGGAGGTCGTGATCTTCGGGTCGTACTATAACCATAACTGGCTATGGTGAAGGGGATCGTGATCTATGAGTCGTACTACAACCCCAGCTAGCTATATAGTGAAGGGGAAGAGGTCGTTTAGTTACCCCCAGCCGGCTACTACAACCCCAGCTGGCTAAAGTGAAGGGGGGAGGAGGTCGTGATATATGGGTCGTACTACAACCCCAGCTGGCTAAAGTGAAGGGGGGAGGAGGTCGTGATATATGGGTCGTACTACAACCCTAGCTGGCTAAAGTGAAGAGGGGAGGAGGTCGTGATACATGGGTCGTACTACAACCCTAGCTGGCTAAAGTGAAGAGGGGAGGAGGTCGTGATATATGGGTCGTACTACAACCCTAGCTGGCTAAAGTGAAGGGGGGAGGAGGTCGTGATATATGGGTCGTACTACAACCCCAGCTGGCTAAAAAGAAAAGGTAAGAAATAAAACCCATCTGAGAAACACATTTACAACCTCAACAACATCGCGTGTCAAGATGGTGTGGCCTAAGGGAAGGAAGATGAGAACTCCAGATTTTACTTATGATAATACGAGAGGAGGAACATTAGTGGGTCTATTCACAAGACAGAGAGATGCGGTAAGGATAAACACGCTATGAATGGAAACATAAATAAAAACATAGAACAGGTGGATAATAACAGGAATGGAAACAACTTGGAAACGCAAGGAAAAGGAAAATCACGTCATGAATGTAATACTGAAAAACTAAAATCTGGGTGATGTTAAAAAAATAATAATTTACAGGTAGGCGTTCGACATAAGTCAGTCCCTCACCGCAACTTCCTTTTAGGCGTCAACAACCTCAAGAAAACAATAAAAATAGCGAGACACTTTCCTTATCACGTTTGTCCCTCACTACCACGCCAACTCTCACACACACACGGTCACAGGACTTCCTCTCCTATGGACAGATGAACCTACGGGCGACTTTCCATCACCACTTTGGATTTTATCTTGTTTACACTGCGGCCAGTCAATCAGTACCTAGTTCGTGATGCCATCAGGACCTTCCTTGTAATCACCCTCCTTAAGTTGACTGCGCCTGTGGGTTATTATGTCATTATATGGCCCCCTGTTTGTCGCCATGCTTAATCACCAAGAATAGAACAGCACAGAGGATAATTTGTCTTATTCTGAGGGTCAGGAAGGGTGAGGAGATGTCAAGGACGGAGATGCAGATGAAAGCAAAATTTATGTGATTATAATAGCGTCTGAGGACGTAAATACAGCGACACTCACGCTAGAGAGGAGGGGGGGGGGGAGGGGAGAGGGAGGAAATGGGATGGAAAAAGAATAATGAATTGGGGAGAGAAAGGGAAGGAGATGGATGTCAAGGGAATGCAGTGGTAGAAAAAGGAGAGAGGAGGAAACAAGGGGAGGGGGAGGAGTGAAGGGAGGAGAGAGGAAGGGGGGTAAGGGAAGGGGAGGAAGAGCTGAAAAGGAACACAGCCGGCGTCAACTGCCCTTGTGCCTCCGTTTTTAACTTGGATTTTTTGTGATCTCTCTCTCTCTCTCTCTCTCTTTCTCTCTTTCTCTCTCTCTCTCTCTCTCTACCTACCTCCAATCGAGTCATTTTTGCTTCCCTGTCCCCTCCAATCGTCTTAAAACTCTCCCCCTCTCATCTTTTCCGTCAATATTAACAAAAAATCAGGGAAGCGGCCTTAAAAAACGTTTTCCTCTTGCCCTATCTCCATCCTCTCGTTTCCTTCCTCCCTTTCATCATCTCATGTCCCTCTTCACCTCTCTTTCGTGTCTTCCTTCCTTTCATCGCCTTGTGTCCCTCCTCCATCCTTTCGTCTGCTCGGAATCTCTTTTACCTTCATTCTCCCTCATTCTCCCCCTTTTCCTTCCTCCCTCATTCTATATTAGTCTCCTCATCTTCTCATATTTTCTTTCTCTCAACCTTCTCGTGCCCCAAATACGTCTGTCTTCTCCCGGTTTCTCTGCATCTCCCAAGGACTAATGACAGCGTTACCCCCACCTCCTCCTCCCCACACCATCCTGTAGACGTGTAGGTCACTGCTTTATGACCACACACATACACACACACACACACACACACACACACACACACACACACACACACACACACACACACACACACAAATTTTCGCCTACATTAAAAAAGGGGATGTCCAAAAAAAAAAAAAATTAAATAATCTACCTTCTTGTAAGTAAATAAATAAAATAAATAAATAAATAAATAAATACATAAATAAAGATCAAACAACTAAAAAATAAACAAAATAAAAATAATAAATTAAAAATATCAATTCAAAACAGTAAAAAATAACAACGAGAAAGAAAATTGCTATTCAGTCATTTCTTTAAAAAGTTTTGGGATTTCTTGGGGGCGTCGTGTCTGGCTGGCCACACCAAGCTGAAAAATTTCCCGACGAGTAAAAATATTCATCACAATAAAAACAGCTTTAGGATATATTGTTCTAGGAGTTGCAGGTTTAATTTATTTCCTATTTCGTTCGTAAATAGTAGTGATATTTTAATGATCAACACACACACACACACACACACACACACTAAATCTTTACCGGGAGAGAAGTATAATCCCCGCAGGAAGGACAAGTGGGTCTGGGAAGCTCCTCATGACAAAAGATGGCTGTGACCTGGTCCTTCCCGAGCTGGTAGGTGACACACTTCCTGTCTCATGACCTTCCCGAGCTGCTAGGTGACACATTTCCTGTCGCATTACCTTCCCGAGCTGCTAGGTGACACACTTCCTGTCTCATGACCTTCCCGAGCTGCTGGGTGACACTCCCTGTCTCATGACCTTCCCGAGCTGCTGGGTGACACACTCCCTGTCTCATGACCTTCCCGAGCTGCTGGGTGACACACTCCCTGTCTCATGACCTTCCCGAGCTGCTAGGTGACACACTCCCTGTCTCATGACCTTCCCGAGCTGCTGGGTGACACTCCCTGTCTCATGACCTTCCCGAGCTGCTGGATGACACACTCCCTGTCTCATGACCTTCCCGAGCTGCTGGATGACACACTCCCTGTCTCATTACCTTCCCGAGCTGCTAGGTGACACACGCCCTGGTTTATTCCTGCCATGACCTTCCAAAGCTGCTAAGTGACACACTCTGTCTCATCCATCTGTCATTACTTTCTATAGCTTGCTAGGTGACACTCGTTGCCTCACCAGTCCTAAATGCTGGGTGACAACACTCTTGCTGCGTGCAGACGGTCATATGTCTCCTAGCTACTATTAGGCAGAAATCCCATAAATTATCTACAGGCGACCTCTGACTCCCAGGCTTCACACAGCTGCTCCTCCCAGCACTCAGTCTCGCCTCTTAGCTATCTGGTGTCCGTTTTATTACTCCCTTTCCCAGCTGCTGAGAGACACGGGAGCCCCGACACACACCCCTCACCACCCACACGTCCTGGCCAGCGTCTCAATTTCTGCTTGACTTACCAGATCCGCTCTCGCATTTTTGGCAGCGCTTAAGTCAGCGCCACACCCGTCCTCCCTGACCTGACGGATAGATACAAACAACACCACTCCTCCCCATGCAGGATTGGAACCCTTACTGAAAGTTGTTTGTGCATTATAATCACGCCACTGTGGGTTTATGTGTGACTGATGTGGGGTTTTAGTTTTCATTCAAGAGCTTAGACACGCTGTTTTATAAACCTATTTATTAGAGAACAATAATCCCAAACTTTTCATTGTTAGGATATAATCTAACCCAGCCAACGTGTTCCTTAGTAGCTTAGGATGCAACCCAACCCATCCTGGCCAGATGTTGCTCCTGGTCTCAGCTCCACAAGTCGCTCCAGGGATCTTAGCTGCTGGGATATAACACAGACCGGCATTCCTCGAGTTCTTTTACAAGTGGGCGACACCCCAGTAGGCTACTCCCTTGCTCTCAACTGCTAAACAGGCCCACCCACTCAACCATCACACCCACAACCTTGCCAATTCAGTCAACACTAATTCCCCACCCCCCCCCCCCCATACACTCACACCATGCGACCCCAACCACATTATCCCTCCTATTCCCAACCCACAACACCATCCCCCTCTCCCTCCCCACCCACACACATCCCGGCCCCACCCTTCCCACCCACACACCCCCTCCTCTCTACCTACATAATCCCCGGCCCCACCCAAACACCCTCCCTAGCCCCACACACACACACACACACACACCTCAGACTACTTACTCACGCCTTTCAATCACGTCCGCCCACGCCTCCCACCCCCACCCACCACCCACAAACTTCTTCCTACCCACCCACCGCCCACACACGCCCTCAAAAACCCACCCACACACGCCTTCACAAACCCACCCACACAAAGCCCTCCCACCCTCTAACCACCCACTCAAGCCCTCCCACCCAGCTACCATCCACAAAATTCTTCCCACGCATCCACCCACACACGCCCTCCCACCCTGTCACCACCCACCCACACGTCTTACCATCCAATCACCACCCACACAGACCTTCCCACCCACCCACCCCACACACGCCTTCCCACCCACCCATCACCCACCCACACACGCCTTCCCACCAATGTTTTGAATGGGCTCAGTTAACAGTCTGATTTTCGTTGAATATATGTCTGGTCAACGGGGGTGCCCAATAAACTAGCCCCCTCGTGGGCACTCTAAAAAAATCTCATCTAGCTTATGTTTATAGTTATCATTTATGTGTATCTCCCTATAATTATCATGTATCTTTGTATGCCTGTATTTATTATGTATCTTCGTTGCTCTAGTCTATTCGCATCTTTATCATCTTATTGCTATACATCATACTGTATTTTCTATCTTCCTATTCCTATTCTATATCGTATCTTCGTTATACGCTAGATAGTATTTTCCCCATGCTATACTTCTATACATCTTGAATCTTTGCAATAGAGTATAATGTCAATATTTTTACTATCCTATAAACACTAGCGGCTATATTCTATCATTGCTACACAAAACAAACTTTATACCTTTGACTTGCTATTATTAGTTGTATCATGTTTTACACCTGTGACTTGCTATTCTTAAATTATATCATGTTTTTACACCTTTGACTTACTATAATTAAATTGCATCATGTTTTGCACCTTTGACTTGTTATAGATAAACTGCACCTATGTTATCCATTGTTTATCTCGTATATACACATCACCCTAGACCATTAAGACTCCTGCAGGAAGGTTCTCGTCACAGCCTCCCCTCCTGCTGGGTGTAAAGACTTATCCCTGACCTTTGACCTACTTTCACTAAAATTAAACCACTCCTTTTTTTTTTTCCCCTGAGCCAACACCCTCCCCCAGCTGCTATGTTTCATCAAAATCATTTAAGCTTGTTTTTCTTCTTTGTTGTTCCGGGAGAGAGAGAGAGAGAGAGAGAGAGAGAGAGAGAGAGAGAGAGAGAGAGAGAGAGAGAGAGATATTGCTTTCCGTCCGTGCGTGAGTCAAAACATCCGGAAATTGTAAACGTGTTTACTTGGAAATATTATCAATGGATTTTAGCCAGATTTGGTGTGTGGACATATCTCAACACGATCTTTGTATATTGTCCAGAGTTATAAGAAGTAAGATTTTGTCGAGATAGAGTGGAGCAAGTAACTACCTTAGTAACCACACCCACACACACACACACACACACACACACACACACACACGTAATGTTCGGATGTCACGTCGTCTTTGTTTATGGTTTTCATGACGTGTTTCTTGTAAGCGTCAACCTGCTGCCTTGAATTGCAGGTGACTCTTATTTGTTTGCAAGAGTTACACTATGTTTTTACTTGTTACGTTGTGCTTGTTCTTGGTTGTCACGCGGTGTGTTTTTTGTCAGTTTACGCCACAAAGTGTTTGAACAATGTCACGTTCATGTAAGTACCACAATATGTTCGCGATTTGGTGTTGTGTGTTTGTTATGGGTGTCACTGTGCCTGTCACCATGACTACTGATGGCGGCACACTTATTTTTTGGTGTTTGTGAAAATGTGGATTCGTGTATGTATGTCTTGCAGTGTACAGTATATGCGTACTTACATTGTATACCTAACGATTACCTGTAGCAGAATCCTGAGTTCTTGTGTACTGTTACGTAACGTCAGTAATTTAGGTACAGTTCTCTAAACACTGTGTCAGCGCCCGGTCAAGGGTCCACCAATGTTCTGAATATGCAAAGTACGTTAACCAGTGTTTTGAATATGTAATGTTAACGAATGTTTTCAATAATGATGTCAAATGTTACGGTATAATATTAATAAGTATTTAAAAATCCCTCTGACCCATGTTAAGAATAAAAGCATTAACTAATAATCTATATACAAACATACGTATATATGCATAGAGGTCTACACACATACATAACTGTACATAATACATACAAACATATCATACCCACAGGCCGCAGAATCCTACCTACACACACAAAAGCCTACATATCATTACTACTCACACACACTAACGCACCCGAACTCAACATACCTGGTAAGAATAGCTTCAGGTGTGTACGCGCACAGAGCATCTCCAGCAGAGGCGGACCTAACCCACCACATGGGGGGAGTCACAGTTCATATTTCCAAGAGAGCTCAACTCGACAAACCGGCCGCGCATGCTACAGGACCTTGCAATTTTCTCAATAAACTTGTTTTGTCTGCATGATGAAGGCAAAATTAACGAGGGGTCGCGGTCTGCTGTCTGCAACAAATGCGCTTTTCTATTCATTGTTGTTGCAAAGTTGCAATAGGATGTTCCTTGGGGTAATTTTAGGTTGCAAGACGTTGTTCCGAGTAATTTTAGTACAATTACAGTACATATGAGGGTGCAGTACCGTGTCCTAGTTTGTTTACATTCCATCAACAGTCCATCACAGGCTGTACTACCACGTCCTAGTTACCGGTAGTTTACATTACAGTAAGAATACATAAGAGTCATCAGTATCGTGTCTTAGTACAACAACAATACACAACAAGATGCAATACGATTTCCGTGGCCACTTTAGCACAGTATGACCCCAGTAACTGAAGGTCCCATTCCGCCTACACGTGTCATTATCTAATATGCAGTAACTCCAGGACTCAAACACACTTTAATACTTTACAACAACACCCCTCGCCGCGTTCCTCTGAGTGAGTCCCATTATTAACGAGAATTATTCTATTTACTGGATGATAACACACTTAGAGCCTCTTACTTAAGTCATTGTTCAAGAATGAATATTATCACCACTGTAAATTAAACTATTAATGCCTTACAACACATAGTTATTTCTATTATCTAATTTATAACTATATAAATGAGTTCCCTTATTCATGTAAATTATATAACTAAATTATATAATCAGCTACCATATAACTCATTAAAAAGGTAATAATTTCTGATATAAGAGAACATTGTCTATATATGTTTTATATGTGTCTATATAATTATCCACCACCCTATCGTCTCCTGATTGCCGTGTTGTTCGCACATAATTGCCCTGGGTATCTCAGCCCACCATAGCCACTAATCTACCTAATAAAACCAAGGTCACCATAAATAAAGCAATTAGGACCTACTGGCCATAAAACAGGAGCGGTGACTCTTACACTCTCACCACAACCACACGACCACTACCACCATACACCATAATACTATCACTACCACCATCATACACCATACTAACATTAATATTACCGTCACCACATTAACGCTACCATACACCACAATACTACTACCATACACCACCCTACACCATTTGAATACTACTACTACCACCATCAAAAACACATCATATTACCACACACACACACACACACACACACACACACTACGATACTACTTCTTGCACTGTCACTATGTTGAAATGCACTGTAGTTTGAGCTTTTCCCCATCTAGTTATTATAGATCTTATTTGTATCACTTATGTTACTTGTATATTGTTTGTAATTCGAAACCCATTCCCCAAATATGTAACTGTATATTTTCAGCCTTCTGGCTGCCAAGCTCTTTCAATAAACCGTTAATTATTATTATTATTAATACAAATATCAAAACTTATTCCATTGACTTCATTAACATATTTCACCCCACACCACCATCATCATCATTCTTCACACCCTATCGTACGAAAATAATTACATTACCATTATAGTCACACAATGAACGAATACCTAACCTAACCAAACCTACCATGTATAACATCACTACTAACTGTTATTCATCATCTTTAATTACATTATCTAATTAATTTTTTTCTCAATTTATTAACATAACTTTCTATGCATCCCATTCAGGTCTCCACTATGTCACTCCCTTCCCTAAATCGCCGCTGAATTAACAAGAGAATTTCAACATTGCTCTAACCTTGAACAAAGACTTGTGCTTGGTGGGGTATATTCCGAGTTCACGTCTATATCTTCCCCAACAGGAGAGAGAGAGAGAGAGAGAGAGAGAGAGAGAGAGAGAGAGAGAGAGAGAGAGAGAGAGAGAGAGAGAGAGAGAGAGAGAGAGAGAGCACCTAACTATGTGTTTTACGCCTAGGTACTTACAGCTGTTTTCACGTCACAGTTGATTGACTCTATAAGTCTATTTCCACCTCAAACAATATTGGTGGATTTCTGTAATTCTATTGGTGGATTTTCTATAACTATGGTGAATTTCATGGAACACTATTGGCCGATTTCATGCAACACTAATGGTCGCTTTCCTGCAGCACTATTGGCCAATTTCCTGCAACACTATTGGTCGATTTCTTGCAACACTATTGCCCGATTTCCTGCAACTCTATTGGCCAATTTCTTGCAACACTATTGGCCGATTTCCTGCAACACTATTGGCCAATTTCCCGTCACACTATTGGTCGATTTCTTGCAACACTATTTGCCAATTTCATGCAACACTATTGGTCAATTTCCTGCAACACTATAAGCTGATTTTCTGTACCTCTAATAGTAAGTAACTTTTCTATTAAGCTATTGAGTGAAATTCATGATTAAAAAAAATTAAAAAAAGTTATCTCCATTTCTCCCTTTAAATTTCAAGTTTCCAATGGACTCACAGGGTCACACTTGGCTGGACACTGCATCTAACCACACACACACTGGAAGAATTTCACACGTCGGTATAAAACATCACATTTAAAACACCGTATAAAAACACTCCGGTGGAAAACACAAAAAAATATATAAATAAAATAATAAAATACTTGAACGACTTGAACGACCGACATAACAGCAGCGGCTTCAGTAATAGTTCACTTTAGGGGATAATTTAGTCAAGGGGGGAGGGGGGGGGAGAGGGAAGGGGGGAGGACGGAAGGGGAGGGGAGAGGGAGGAGGGAAGGGGAGGGGAGAGGGAGGAGGGAAGGGGAGGGGAGAGGGAGGAGGGAAGGGGAGGGAGTCGCTATAATGTACAACACAACACAGGAATTTCTTCTTCTTTTTTTAACTCTCACTCTCTCTCTATACGTATTTGGTTTATTTTTATTAGTTTAGTTTCTTCTTTCAGGTTTATTTTCTGTTTTCGTTTCATTTTTTTGTATTTCATTTTTGTTTGAGTTTAATTTTTGTATTCATTTTTTTTTTTCAGTTTCCCTTTCCGGGGATTTAAACCCCCCCCCCCCCCCCCCCCCCCCCCCACACACCACACACACACTTGGAAACCCCGAGAAAAGGAACTCGCCGACACTGAGCGCCAGTCAGCGTTTATTCACCACTCTCATTAAACTCACATAAAGTCCATTTTCAGAGCACAAGTTTTCCCCAAGCTTGTGAGGAGTCGGTCTTCCATATCTCCTCCTCCTCTCTAATAGCATCCTCCTCCTCCTCGAACATCCACCTCCTCTTCCTTCAACACCATCCTCCTCCTCCTCCTCGAACATCCACCTCCTCTTCCTTCAACACCATCCTCCTTCTCCTCGAACATCCACCTCCTTTTCCTTCAACACCATCCTCCTCCTCCGCGAACATCCACCTCCTCTTCCTTCAACACCATCCTCCTCATCCTCCAACACCATCCTCTTCCTCCTCCAACACTAACCTCCTCCTCTTCCAATACACTCCTCCACCACCATTCCCTTCCTTCAACACCATCATCCCCTCCTCGTCTTCATACCCCTCCAACACACACACACACACACACACACACACACACACATAACTCAAGATAAAGTAAAACAAGTTTTTCTAAGTTACAATGATACTTATGGCTACACTTAAGACACCACCACTTAACTAATGGCACTTGGCACCACACGGTAAACACAGTGTACGTGTTCATTACTGTTCAATTTATATTTGTTCATTACGTTTAAATCACACTGTACTTGTCCATCATACTTCACTGTACACTGTAAACACACCACACTACCGAGTACACTCAGAGATACGGATTAATTCCCAAAGGATCATACGGTACCTAAGGTAAGGCTCCGCTACGTTAACGGGTCCGGATAATGATCCTCCGGTACACTGGATCACAACGCTACTGCGACTGGGTGGTGACAGGGTTCTTCGCGGCGCGGCAAACGGGCAACCCTCGACACTATCACCCCACCCCTCCACCCAGGCAGTGTTTAAAAGCCAACTTGCTCACCGCGGGGCCGGAGCACCAACGCGCACACACCCGCGCACCACGCTGGTTGGTTACTGACTGATATAACTCGTTGTTGTCTGGGCTACAACCGAGACACGCCTGCGCAAAGGAAACGCGCTACGAGCCACTGTCTGCGCAGGCATGACATAGTTGCATGAAGCTCTTCGAGACATGTCCTGATGTCCTTGTCCTCGAGGGTGTTCTTGTGGCCTTGATTGAAAAAAAAATCCATGTCCTTGTCCTTGAGTGCATAACTTCCGGTTTTAAAGTGACTTGCGCATTCACCGTCGTCTGTATTTTGAGTGTATTTTTGTAGACGCGTCTATGAGTGTCTTATTATGTCTTCCAATTGGTTAAGTGACGAAGGCTATGGTTCGTGGTTCTCTAATGTCCTTCTTTCTGTTGATACGTCTGTGGTTCTGTATTCGTGATTCTGTGGTAGCATGTACTGTACGTGGTTCTCTTTTCAGTGTCCTTGGTTCTGTTGATATGTCCGTGGTTCTCTTCTCAAGTTAAGTACACCTCTGTTGGTTTATCCTTAGTAGAGTCTTGCCTCAGATTTCTCGATTCCTTTGGGGTCCATTGTGGTCTGAGTTGAGTGCATCTCTGCTGGGGCGTCCTTAAGTGCATAACTCCGATATACTGTAACAGGTTGTTTGCCTCTTATTATACTGTAGTGTATGATTCCCTGCTTGAGTGCATTCCTGTCGTCTAAACCCATCTGTTTGCGTGCTCGTGGATCCCTATTTGAGTGCACAGTCGCGAATAAAAGTCCTATCGCCTCTCCTGCTACTCCATGAACCCCGAAACTCAGACTATTGAACCCGAAACAGTAGACACCAACGCTATATTCAGTCCATAAATGCTTCGGGTTCACGAGTCTGAATCTCGGGGTTCGTGGGACAGCAGGAGTGGCGACAGGACTTATGACTGTGACTCCATCTTTAAAAATCATGTTCTCGTTAATTACAGTGAGTCATTTTTCTACTTAGAGTGAGTTTCTTTTCTCCCCTACACTTCTTTTCCCCCTAGCGTCCCCCCCCCCCCCACCCCTACAATTTTTTCCTGCTCTAGAGTCGTTTCTTACCCTATAAATATTTTGATAGATATATATTCAATAACAACGCCATACAAGTTTACAATTGGTCCAGCATGAGCAAGACAGTACAGGTATACATTTCAATATGCATACAGATAACGCAGGTATACAGTATACTTTGACAGTGCCGGTATAGAATTTCCAGGGTACCTCTAGTCTAGACAGTGCAGGTATACAAACAACGGTAAACAGAAAAGTAATTCGACTGAGGATCTTTGTAATTAGGTTCAATACTAATTACTGAACCTGTTTTTCTTCTCATTATCGTCATTATTTCTTATTTATTCAATGTGAGTTGCAATGGATTGTTGCTAAGTCAAGACCACCTCTCTCTCTCTCTCTCTCTCTCTCTCTCTCTCTCTCTTCTCTACTACATGAACAAACAACGACAGCATAAACTGAAGTCATTCACCTTTTTATATATCCTAACCTAACCTAACCTGTAATTTCATAATCAAAGGCCGACAACTGCCTCACCCCTCAAGTAATGCTGGAAGCCGCTGATACTTCACATCATGCCAAGTCTTAGTGATAGTTCGATAACAAATGCAGTTAAGAGTTTAATGACAAGTGCGTGTTGCGGACGGAAACCTCTGCAATATGTTCCCGTTATACAAGTCGATGGGAATAGAATAAAATAGACCTTAAAATAAAAGTCTGAGTCGAAAAGCAAATCCATTGGGAGTATTTTTTCTTGCTTTTCTTTTTTCACTCAACACACACACACACACACACACACACACACACAACATTCCTCACAGGTAGTGGGTGCACCCCGGCATGCAGGCGTCTTTGCCATGCACTACACACATGCATATCAAAGACGCCCCATTAATTAAGAGGCAATGATTTGAATGCTTATGGCGTCGCATCTACCTTGTATCAACTACCAATTAGCTCTAAGTGTAGTTTTTAAAGCGTATGGCGAGACTACACCCTTAAGCCAACTAAGGTATGTATAAAGCGGCGTGTTGAAACCTCCCAGTCACACACACACACACACACACATTTAGAACCCTCCCCCCAAAAATGCATGGAAAAAAATCCTCAGGTGACACAGTTCCATATTCACAGGAAGCACGACAGGTGACCAGCAGGTGGGGTGGGAACTGCGAATTTAATGAATAACCCGAAAAGTGACGACGCTGATTTCGAATTTAAAAGTCAAAATGGGTGTTCGGCTGTTGTGTACTAATGCTCCTGTACAGCGCCTTTTATCTAATAACAAGAGAAAAAGAAAAAAGTTAAAAAAATCATGTTATTTCCAGAGTTTTCAGGGTGAGTAACACAGTACCACATTGTATATTATGGGTAGAAATTATCAAAAAATATACATTATGTTTTAGTTCTTATATGTTAAGAGTGAGTGAGTGAGTGAGTGAGTGAGTGAATGAGTAAAAAAAATATATAGAAAGAGATAATACCTATGGCTTACACACTATAGTAATGTGATAACAGACACTGGGCCGTGGCCTCCGCGGATTTGGCGATCGGAAATGATACAGCTTATACTGCACTTCATAGCGATGTAAAACAGTATTATCATTTAAATATTACGTATTTATGCCTATACTCCTTTACCTGATATATATGCAAACAAAAAACATACATACATGCATACATAGGCGATACCTAGGCGTTTTTGTTTAAGGTGTAGAAGCTGTAGCCAACACAACAACTACACCCTGAGTTAACGTGTTGCATGAATCAGTGTCAAGGCATAGTCCGAGAAGACCGGACAACTCGCTAACTGCACTGGCTAACTATTACCCCGGAACACGATCCCCAAATCGATTAACATCCAGGTCCCCAATTACTGCTGGGTAGACAGAGGCAAATGGCGTAAAGAAACTTGCCCATAGTTTCACCCTGCCAGGGGAGAGAACCCGGGTCCGCTTGCTTACGAGGCGAGCATGGTGACCATTACACCACAGGTCGCTATACATACATACATACATACATTCATACATACATACATACATACTCTAGGTCCGAACACACTCCAGGTTGTAGATTCCACGAAGCTCCTCGGCGTCACCATAGACAACAAACTAAATTGGAAACCACACGTCAATGAAGTTGTCAAATCCTCCAGTTTCCGTCTCCACCTCCTCCGCCGACTCAAGTCCCTCGGAGTTCCTGCACACGAGCTCCTCAGTGTTTACACAACATTCATACTTCCCAAGCTCACCTATGCCTCCCCCACCTGGTCTTCCTCCCTAAATGCCACACAACGTAAACACCTAGAAAAAGTACAAAAGAGGGCATGCAAGATTATTCTCTCCCCCTCCTACTCCACATATCAAGAAGCGCTCAACACACTGACCCTTTCGACTCTCACTGACCATCACCACGACCTCATCTGCAAATTTGGTAAGAAGCTTCTACACCATCCCCGACACCGGCTCCTACTACCACCTGAGATCCCTTGTCCGAGAATTGCTGTTCGACACCACAACCGCATCCAGCCCATACGTGCACGAACTGATCGCTATAAGAACAGCCCAGTCCCAACCATTGTAAAAATTATCAACAACTTGTAATACTGTAACACTGTCACTATGTTGAAATGAACTGTAGTTTGAGCTTTTCCCCATCTAAGTTATTATATGTCTTATTTGTGTCACTTATGTTACTTGTATATTATTTGTAATTCGTAACCCATTCCCCAAATATGTAACTGTATATTTTCAGCCTTCTGGCTGCCAAGCTCTTTCAATAAACCGTTAATTATTATTATTATTATTATACATATATACATACATACATACATACATACATACATACATACATACATACATACATACATACATACCAAAATAACACAGGTGGTCAGGTGTCTTATTGAAAGCCAGAGTGAATATTAATGTAGTCCATAAATATTAGTTTATTAAAAATTAAAACATATACCACCAATATTGTATCCTGTGTGTGGTGAGATGGGGCCCAGGAGGTGAGATGACACTAACTTCTTTCCTCTCTTATCCTCTTCCTAAACTTCCTTTATTCGGTGTTTTAGGTCAGTTTCATGACCTTTTTCTGTGATTACATTAAATGACCTTGGGAAAACTGAACGGTTTAGGTTCAAGGTCAAAGGTCATAAACCCTGGAACTTGTTTTCCTGCATCTCTAATAGTTTTCGTTGTAAAGAAATAAGATACGTCGTGAATGAAGACGTTAATATTTACCGTAAAAAATGTCTTAACTACGATGAATAGAACCTGAGTCATGACCATCTGAGAAGGTTCTTAGGTCGTGGATTATGTCACATGTTCTGGAGGTTATATTCCAGGACGCAGGTGACCGTGCACCGAAAAATTTGACTGGAGTCAATATTTGGGAAAACTGAGAAGTTTGGTCAAAACCCGTCAGGAGGAGGAGTTACGGCCGTGGGCTGTTTACACATGACGTGAGTGTCACACATGTTGATGTTTACACACTTCTAGTTAATTTGTAAACAAAAATTTTCAATGTTTATGGAAATTCTTAATACATTTCTAATGGCGATTTTAATTATTTCCAATTTCCTTACAACAATATATATATATATATATATATATATATATATATATATATAAATGTATATATATATATGCTGATAACCACAAGGAAAGAAGAAAACACGAAGTTCCCAAGCGCTTTCGTGTAATTCACATCTTCAGGGGTGGTTATCAGCATATACCTAGATCACGCGCACCTACAGTGATTTACTTGCATATATATATATATATATATATATATATATATATATATATATATATATATATATATATACATATATATATATATATATATATATATATATATATATATATATATATATATATATATATATATATATATATATATATAATGATCCTATCTCTCCTCCTGTGGAAGATCCAATGAATTGGTAATGAAAACTCTCTCAGACGCCTGAGAGCCTCTGCAGGGGTGCTGATGTAAAGGTTCACTGAGGCAGCCTCCCAGTGGGAAACATTCACATCCCCAACAGCCGAAGTAGTACCCCCCAAAGGTCCACAAACAAGCCTACTGGGACAAGACCATCTTGAAGAAGATTGCTTCATCCATACTTAAGGGAGTATCCTCCACGGTGAAGACAGCCGCTTGTGAGCTGTGGGAGCTCCTCCTGCTGGGGACTTATTACTGGTTACCACAAGTGGTTCCTTAAGACCTCGCTTCAACCCACAGTCCCTCCTTATTAGGAAAATCCTTTGTCTCGATTCCCCTAACAACAGTGATTACAAATGTGTCTGATGCAATACGATCGCAGATCAATACAGTCACCACACCCTTAACTGTGAATCCTACGGAGGTTAGCTTGTAAGAAATAATGAAGTTAATGATTTCAAACTGGTAAGAATTAGAACACGGTCACAATTTTTCCTTGGCAAAATGGCAAACAGTTAATGTGGTGCTTCCTATCCTTTCTATACAGCAGACGAGGAAGGTGTGGCTAGGTTCAATGACTCCCAGGAGAACCAGACATATAATGTTCTTGCTCAAGGCTACTGTTTCGTTCGGATAGGCTCAGAGACTCATGAGTCCTGGACAGACAGTATGATTAAGGCTGTGTATTATCTGGACACCAAATTCATTGAAGCCATCAAAGACATGAGTGCATCAGCTGCCTGTTCCTGTAACTCAACATAGTGACCGTGATAGGCAATACTTAGTCAATGTTTGGCTTCCATCCTAATCGTGAGGAGCCCAGAAGAACCATGTTTTGTAAGTCTTGCTTTTGAAGAAAATTAAAATAAAACATAACAAAGGATAATGGGATAAGATAATATAGAGATGCAGTCAGAGAAAATTACCCCAGCGTACAATAAACTATACGTGTTATCTTCTCTGGGGATATGGTTGTTCTAATGACCCCCAGGTGGAACCCAAACAGTAAAGACACGTAAAAAAAAAGTATATGAAAACAAAGAAAGGCGACAACAATTAGTTAAAGTACCAGTGACATTTTGACGTTGACCTTTGCTCCATGACCTCCAGAAGTGCGTCAGGTATGTGTACGACGTGTAAACTTGTTCGCTAGCCATTCATACCGTCTTGAGACACCTTGAAGAGGGAAGTTTTTAGACAAGCGATCTTCTGATCTTTGAATCTTAACCTCCAAGGGTTCATAAGGTCTGAAGTTGTCTTTGCAACACATCTCGTGCAGTCTGACCCTGTATGCATGGTAGAGAGGAAGGGAGGGAGGGAGGGAGGGATGGATGAACGAGTGGATGGATGGGTGGACAGACGGACGTATAAATAGACGGACGGAAAACAATACAAACAAACCAATATGTCGCCGCCTCACAGTAGTGGTATAAAAATCAAGGTAAACAAATCAAGAACAAGTTTCCTCAGTGCTGGTAAGAGACGAGCATTGTACAAGGAGTGAAGGGGCACGCCTGGCACCAAGATGGGACCACTCTGCTTCCTTATGCTCATCAATGATGCACTAAGAGAAACCCCTGCTCGCTGGAAATATGTCGACGACTCCACCATTGGGATCAGCGTCAACAATTCTGCTCCCAACTATACCGCCCTTCAGGATTTATTGAACAGTCTCCAAAACTGGGCCACCAACAACCATGTCACCATCAACCATACCAAGACCATGGTTATGCACATCAACCTCTCCTCCGACATTGTCCCACCTCCTTCCATTACTCTAGGTCCGAACACACTCCAGGTTGTAGATTCCACGAAGCTCCTCGGCGCCACCATAGACAACAAACTAAATTGGAAACCACACGTCAATGAAGTTGTCAAATCCTCCAGTTTCCGTCTCCACCTCCTCCGCCGACTCAAGTCCTTCGGAGTTCCTGCACACGAGCTCCTCAGTGTTTACACAACATTCATACTTCCCAAGCTCACCTATGCCTCCCCCACCTGGTCTTCCTCCCTAAATGCCACACAACGTAAACACCTAGAAAAAGTGCAAAAGAGGGCATGCAAGATTATTCTCTCCCCCTCCTACTCCACATATCAAGAAGCGCTCAACACACTGACCCTTTCGACTCTCACTGACCATCACCACGACCTCATCTGCAAATTTGGTAAGAAGCTTCTACACCATCCCCGACACCGGCTCCTACTACCACCCGAGGTCCCTTGTCCGAGAATTGCTGTTCGACACCACAACCGCATCCAGCCCATACGTGCACGAACTGATCGCTATAAGAACAGCCCAGTCCCAACCATTGTAAAAATTATCAATAACTTGTAATACTGTAACACTGTCACTATGTTGAAATGAACTGTAGTTTGAGCTTTTCCCCATCTAAGTTATTATATGTCTTATTTGTGTCACTTATGTTACTTGTATATTATTTGTAATTCGTAACCCATTCCCCAAATATGTAACTGTATATTTTCAGCCTTCTGGCTGCCAAGCTCTTTCAATAAACCGTTAATTATTATTATTATTATTATTATTACAACTTCCCTTACCGACGTGGTATTTGTTTAATGATACGGGCCATGACTGACGTTTGAACAAGGCAGTCAAGGTGTCTTACTGAAGTGAATTACGCATATATTTGTTAAAGACATTGATGTGGTTAACTTTAAAGAAACACTTATGTCCTGGTAGTTGAAGTTAGGTCAAGTTTTGACTAGATTAGGTTAAGTTGTATTAGGTTAAGAGAGTTTAGCCTAAGTTAGGTAAAGGGTAAGTTGGGTAAGGTTAGATATATTTTATTTTTTATTAGGTTAAGTTAGTGTACAGGAAAAGAAATCGATACTTTGGTCATATAATTAGAGATAAGGGGATAGTAAAAAAATATATTAATGGGCAAAGTTGAGGGTAGGAGGACCAGGGGAAGGCAGAGACTGAGATGGGTGTATTAGATTAAAAACTGAGTCCCCAGAGAGAGAGAAAACATTGGGTGATAGATAAAAACAGCCCGAGAACGTTTAGAGTGGAGGACTGTGGTCGCCAACCCTCAGATATGAATGAGGACGGTACTCTGATTAATTGACGTTAGGTAAGGTTAGGTTAGTTATCCTTCAACTCGTTAACCTGCCAATATCGTAACTTTATCTTACCTGACACACACACACACACACACACACACACACACACACACACACACACACACACACACACCCCTCTGCTCCATCATCAATGCTTCTCTCAGTCAAGCCAGATGCCCAGCTGATTGGAAAACCTCTTATGTATCACCAGTGCCCAAGTCAACCAGCCCACAATCCTTAAATCAGCTACGACCTATTGCAATCACCCCAATACCCAGCCTAATCTGTGAAAGTTTTGTGTTCGACTGGGCTTATGCTGATATTGCAGGAGTCGTAGACCCTCAGCAATTTGGCAACATGAAAACTTCCTCCACCACTCACTGTCTTGTCAGCTTTCTCGATTACATATACCGCCATCTCGAGAAACGAAAAACGTCTGTAGCTGTCGCCTTCATTGATTTCACTAAAGCGTTCGACCTAGTCGACCACAATATAATCATCAACAAAGCTATTGACCTCGGGCTTCGAAGAAGCCTCATACCATGGCTTACAGACTTCCTCAGTGACCGACGCCAAGCTGTACGCTTCCGAGGGGCTGTCTCCACCTCTCAGTCACTCACCTGTGGCGTCCCCCAAGGCACCAAGATGGGACCACTCTGCTTCCTTATGCTCATCAATGATGCCCTAAGAGAAACCCCTGCTCGCTGGAAATATGTCGACGACTCCACCATTGGGATCAGCGTCAACAATTCTGCTCCCAACTATACCGCCCTTCAGGATTTATTGAACAGTCTCCAAAACTGGGCCACCAACAACCATGTCACCATCAACCATACCAAGACCATGGTTATGCACATCAACCTCTCCTCCGACATTGTCCCACCTCCTTCCATTACTCTAGGTCCGAACACACTCCAGGTTGTAGATTCCACGAAGCTCCTCGGCGTCACCATAGACAACAAACTAAATTGGAAACCACACGTCAATGAAGTTGTCAAATCCTCCAGTTTCCGTCTCCACCTCCTCCGCCGACTCAAGTCCCTCGGAGTTCCTGCACACGAGCTCCTCAGTGTTTACACAACATTCATACTTCCCAAGCTCACCTATGCCTCCCCCACCTGGTCTTCCTCCCTAAATGCCACACAACGTAAACACCTAGAAAAAGTGCAAAAGAGGGCATGCAAGATTATTCTCTCCCCCTCCTACTCCACATATCAAGAAGCGCTCAACACACTGACCCTTTCGACTCTCACTGACCATCACCACGACCTCATCTGCAAATTTGGTAAGAAGCTTCTACACCATCCCCGACACCGGCTCCTACTACCACCTGAGATCCCTTGTCCGAGAATTGCTGTTCGACACCACAACCGCATCCAGCCCATACGTGCACGAACTGATCGCTATAAGAACAGCCCAGTCCCAACCATTGTAAAAATTATCAATAACTTGTAATACTGTAACACTGTCACTATGTTGAAATGAACTGTAGTTTGAGCTTTTCCCCATCTAAGTTATTCTATGTCTTATTTGTGTCACTTATGTTACTTGTATATTATTTGTAATTCGTAAAACATTCCCCAAATATGTAACTGTATATTTTCAGCCTTCTGGCTGCCAAGCTCTTTCAATAAACCGTTAATTATTATTATTATTATTATTATTATTTACACTACACTTTCACCTAACAGTACAACAGGTGTGGCACTCAGATGGGTAAAACAACACGTCGACACTCATCACGGAAACACCTTCTTTCTCACTCTTTACTTACCTGCAAAAATTTTAATTTCCAGGACCATCCTCACCATAAATCGACCTGATAGCTGGAGAGATAGTCAGAGAATACTAGGGTCTGGCTCATCCAATTTCCGTAAAAAGTTACAAGTCACCTAATGCTGGCCTTTCACAGGGGGAGGGGAGGAAGGGGAGGGGGAGATCAACAGTATTTATTATCTTTGTAAAAATGTAAATATACACAAGACTCAATTGCGATATCAGGGTAGAGAAAAATATATATGATGGGTTTTTTTAATACTTGTAATAGTGGCCACTTTTAATAGACAATGGCCTTAAAAAACACTAGCTAAGAGGTCAATGGCTGTTCTAATAAATATTCCGGTCAAGTATGAACAAGAGCCAAAGAGGAGGAGGTGGTGCGACCAAGGTGGATGTTATACTGTGCCAGTCTTTCCTGACTTGACTGAAGGATAGTCTTTGCATTTGGAGGTTATTTTTTCTTTCAGGAATAGATAATCGTTGCTAATGACCAATTCTGAGTCACCTGACCAGATGTCATTCGAAAAAGCCATTTATAGGGGCTAAGTACTGGTGATGAGACTTATTTCCTGTACTAATAATCAGGTGTGCTGGGGAGAAATAAACCTAAGTTCAAAGTTGTCATGAGACTCGTTTTTTCAGCTCGTAAACACACTATAAGCATCTTCTGGACACACACACACACACACACACACACACACACACACACACACACACATTCCTAAAACAGTGTCATCTCATCTCATCTCTGAACCATTAATATAACTTCCATGAAATTCTGAAACGTCTTGGAAGCAGACCACTGATCTTCCTGACCTCGATGGCAAAATGAATCCAATTTATACCCCTAACCTGACCTTGACCTTTTTACCGATCTTGACCTAAAACAAAACATCCTCATCATCTCATTTATAACTCTTAAGTTAATCCTACAATTTTAACCACGAAACAAGAAGCATTCACATAGTTAAAATCAAATAGGAACACATAAAACTGACCTATTATAACCACACAATAAGAGAGGATCACCCCAAAAAACATCCTGACACAGTTTTTTGGCTCCAAATTGGTCTGATTATCAAGATGAAAAGATATTGAATGTTTTTTTCTGAATATCATCGGGCTTGGTTGAGGCAGAGAGGAATCATCCACTACCGCCCGCTATACCGTCTTCACCTACACAGTAAATTCTCCCTTGTCTCTGGTATATTTTCTTCATTGTTCCTCTAATAAATATATCGTGATGCTATAGATTATTTTTATCATTGACGTATAAATTATTTGCCTCTGATATCCCTGAGGAGGTTATAAATGCATCATCATGGTGTGTAAATAGAAAAAACTTCTCCGAATGCTTCAATGTTAAAAAAACCCACCGTTGGGCATATCTATTGGAATAAATTGCACCTCAAATAAACAAAACACATAACTATGGATGAATTATATGATATTTTCTTTATAATGATGCAGAAACATTTACATCGTAAGTGAGATTAAAGAAATAATGGTAAGAAAATATAGATGATATTTCTATGTTTAATACTTAGTGAAATATGACTTCATTATGAACACAATTACACAGAAATTCTCTCTCTCTCTCTCTCTCTCATTGCATTTTCCCCACCTAACTTCAAAAACGTGTGAGAATAAAACTTGCAACATTCAACAGGGCAGAAGACCTCATCCCATTACATCAGCTCCAATTTAACGTTTATAAACCAGACACGTGCTGCTTCCTCATCCTATCCACAGCAACACGTATGCCAGCATTCACTAGGATGTGTCATAGGGCGTTGAACAGAAGCTTAAATGAGGCCCAGTGACATGTAGGGCTGCGTCGTTCGAGTGGGTTTTAATAAGGTGTTTTTGAAGAGCACGAGAAGTGAAAGACCCCTCACAGCCAAATTATAAAACACACGACCCCTACATCCAAAATACTGAAGCACACAGACCCCCCCACAGCTAAAGTAATGAAACACACGACCCCTGCACCCAAAGTACTGAAACACACGACCCCTACACCCAAAATACTGAAACACACGACCCCTACACCCAAAGTACTGCAACACACGACCCCTACACCCAAAGTACTGAAACACACGACCCCCTGCACCCAAAATACTAAAACACACGACTCCAAACTTTAACAGATCCAGACATACATTTACATGGCCTGATGTTGGCCTTCAGGAGGTGGGCAAAGTCGCCTCAGGATACAAGTCGTCGCCACAAGACCAATTTGCCACTTAATTTGCTAGACGCCACCTGGAACACGAGACCCGGGAAACATTTCATTAGTGGCGATAAGAATTCTCCCGAGATAAAATAATGGCGGTGGTGTTGTTACTCCCAATTAAGGAAGTTTAAAGAGCTGTGTGCGTCTACCATCTCTCTTGCTGTGTAAATTTGCATATTTGCTAATTAATACACAACTATCATGCTTTTGCGGGGAAATTATTTATTCATTTAAGTTTTATTGTTTTTTGTGGATTATATTTCTATCTTAAACTATAAGAGAATTGGTTATTTTATTTCGTAGAGTAACAATGGGTAAAATATTTCCTTCATCAATTATGTATTGGATGTAATTCCTAAACATAATTTTTTTCTAAATTTTAATAATTTTATTATTTCAATACTGTGAAACACACACACACACACACAATATATATATATATATATATATATATATATATATATATATATATATATATATATATATATGTAGGATATATATATATATATATATATATATATATATATATATATATATATATATATATATATATATATATATATATGCAGGATATATATATATATATATATATATATATATATATATATATATATATATATATATATATATATATATATATATATATAGGATCTGTGAGTTATTTAAAACCACATCTATACTAACGAAAAATTATAAAACTCGTCGAAAATTTGTGGAATTGATGGTCTCAAGTGGATATTTTAGACGCCGATGATCCCATTCACTAAAAACTCCAGAAATAACCCTTGACATATTTTTCTTTTTAGGGAAACAAAAGACCTCCGGTGCTCCTTTCCCGCCAAAATTAATAAAATCAGACTGGAAATTAGTTCAAAATATGACCGACAGGGGGCAACACCATCCCATAAACAAATATCTTAACCCAGGAGACGACACCATACACGTTCATCAGGTTTATCAAATACGAAGTAAATTGGTTAATGCATTATAAAAAATAAATAAATTAAAAGGGAAAAAAGGGCGAATAAACAATAAACAGGAACAATAACCAAATAAGAATAAACAGTTAACAAATAAATCCCAGTTTAAACCAGCTGAGAATATAATGTCAATTCCTGGAAGAAGATGAGAAGGTTTTATCCACCTACCTTTACCACCCCTTCCTTTATTTATCCAGGAGAAATAATAACATACAACCTCAGACAGAAATATCTTAGTAATTCAATAGACTACGGGCGCCAGGCGGTACACACTGAAGAACTGGATCCAGAGTCTCAGATATTCGCAGTGGTAAGTCAATTCTGATCTTAACTAAGGCTAAAAAAAAACCAAGTGATTATTTATGTTCAACTTCTGATACAATTTCGAACATATTCTGATTGTCCTGTATGAGAGAGAGAGAGAGAGAGAGAGAGAGAGAGAGAGAGAGAGAGAGAGAGAGAGAGAGAGAGAGAGAGAGAGAGAGAGAGAGAGAGAGCACCTCCCCACCAACAAATGAAACAACCAGATATGTACGTTCTCACATTTCCAGATATTGAACAAAAAATACATTAAAAAAATAGTAATAATAAAAAAAATAAACTTCTACCAAGGGATCTCTGAGAATCTGTCCCTGCAGGCCCCTTGAAGAACGCTACAGCAAGAATATACTACTGAGAGAACAAACATAAGAACAGTTACTTAATGCTCACCACCAGACAGACAGACAGACACAGCTAACACAGGCTCGTAACGCCACATACCTGCGGGAGTAAAAAAAAAATACATTAGAAAATGGAACAATAATTTAGTCTATAATGATGAGAATAAAAATAACAAAATTTATATCAAAATACGTGAGATAACAATTATGATGATAACTTGATATCGAAAAAATATCACAGAAAATTGCATCATAATTCCCAGGATGATAACAGGATATCAGGAAAATGAATAAAATGAATGGCGGGGTATTTTTTACTATAAGATGATATAAGAAAACTATAAAGGAAAATTGGACTTTCACTTTGAAGAATACATAAGTCTAAGAATAACAAAAAACGGGGTTAAAATTTTGAAGATGACGTATCCAAAACTTCACAAAATTAATGCATTGTACTCTCAATTTAACATTCCATTAGACTGATTACAGAAACATGAACACAAATGGGATTAAAATTTCAACAACACAATTATATATAAAAAAATTATCATGATATACAATAACAATGATCAAAATATCAAATCACCAGAAAAACAAAATAACTAAACAAAAGATAAAAATAATATCTAAAACAACATCAGATATGACAATAATTCTTAACTACATTTAAAAAAATACTAAATAAATGGAAGCAATATTTTCACGATTTTTAAAAGTTCTGAAAATACATTACGTATTTTCAAACAACATTAAACTACATCCAAGATACAAATTAAACAAATAAAAAAAGCAACTCTTGTTTGCTAATAACATATGGTAGCTGTAACCTTTGCCTCTATTTTGTATCTGTAACGAAAAATAAGCAAGTCTGTAACATGACTACGAATACATTATCACGTGTCGAAGAATGCCGGGAAAAAATTAGCGAGTGGAGGTTTATTTGTGTTTATAAAGCTTTACAAAGGAATTTAATCATGTTTTACAAATGTCTATGTAATCTTTTATTTACTCGTATGTCTTCTAAACGTTTCATATGTGTCAATAAGCGTTTCACCTGCGTCTATAAAACGTTTCTTGTGACTGCAAAACGTTTTACATCTCTACAAAAACCCTTAACACGTATCTTTAAAAAACATTTATAATTTCCTTTGAGGTATTTCTTCCCGCTTTTCTCAGCCCCCCTCCATCCACTTCCTGCACTCTACGATCGATCTAAACAGAAAGAGTATCCCGCTGTGTGCACTCTCCTTAGTCACTCTAGCACAGGTAGTTCATGCTGCGACGCCTTCCGAAATTTAACCAAACCAAACCAAATTTAACCAAAGCTAAGCTAACCTAACCTAACCAAACCAAACCTAACCAAAGCTAACATAACCTAACCTAACCTAACCCCTTGATCTACAGCCTTAAATCTGTTCTTTTATCTCAGTTCTCAGAGCCATTCATCAAAGTCCCCGGGTTAAGTGAGTCTCCCACGTCTCCATTATCCCATTTTCTTTCAAGTGTTCTCCTGAAATATTAAAAAAAAAAGTAAAAAATTCTCTCCTGCATACCTCTCACCACCACTCACTCTCTATTAAACAATCAGACCCCTTTATTTCCCCTGTACATTCAGTCAGTCATGTTGTTGTTGTTCAGGAATGCGTTCAGATTCCCTTTCAGACACATACGAAATCCTGAGAACCTCTTCCACCCCCCCCCCCTCATCCATCTCCACCCCTCCCTAACCTCACTTCCCACTTACACCTCCAATTACCCCCTTACCTCCAAAACCCCCTGCACCTCCATTTCCCCCACATCCATCCCCTTTCTATATATTGGCAAAATTATGTTTATTCTATAAATCCTTTACTACACCTACAATAATTTCTCTCTCAAACACTTCAAAATCCAGTACATCTTATCCTAAAATTCTCCTGCCATTTCCTCCTTTACGGAATGCATACAGTTTTAAAGACACTATAAACTTAAATACCACACCCTAAAATCCTTCAACCATTTCTATCCTTTAAGGAATGCATTACCTAAAAAATAATTAAAATCCTAGTGTCTCATAACATACACTCCTCCTATAGGGAATATATTCAACTTTATATTAACACATCCTAAAATCCCCCAAATCCTTCATCCTACATCTATTGATCCTTCCACCACTATCCCCGTCGCCTGAAATCAAATTATCCACGTGCAATAACACCCAGCAAAACACCCGAGTCTTTTTCATCTTTTTCAGGTGTAGCTCGGCTCACCTCACGGCACGATCACCCTCACTATACCTTAACAAAAGACAAACAACAGACTCAGTAACTCACAGCATACCTTGAACGTTCATAAATTATGCTGCAATATACAAATTATGAAAAACGTTCTATCAAGATTGTTTATCATTTATCTTATCAAAAACGTTGAATCGAACCAACTATGATTACAACGTTCGTAAAATAATTAAAATATATGAAACGTTTGAAAGTATCACCGGTAGATGTTAACAGCCCACAGCTGAGTGGACGTTACTGAGGAAAAACGTTCACAAATCACTTGGCGTTTCTTTAGAACGTTTCCCACCACCGCCATTCTTTCTATCCGATACCACACACACAATCTCCCCTAACTCAACCTAACCTAACCAGACATACCTTCCCTCTGACACACACACACACACACACACTTAACCACCATACAAGACAATAGGTTCTGTCGAGTTCGAACAACAGGCCTGGAGAACCCTTACTAACAGGATGAAAAGAATGGGAGGAATAAAAAAAAATAAAAAAGTCCTCTTGAGTTGTAATGAAGAGGGAGGAGAGAGAGAGAGAGAGAGAGGGAGAGAGGGAGGGGGGAGGGTCACCGCACGTCACCTGCCCTGTTCTGTGTCGAGGTGAAGGGGCGGTGTGATGGTTGTAAGGGGGAGGAGGTGAGGAGAGGGGAAGGTGAGGGGGAAATTTGTCAGTAAGGTGATGTGGGTACAGAAGGGTCATAGATTGTAGGGAGAAGATAAAGGTAAGTAGACGCAAGAAGTGTCTCTCTCTCTCTCTCTCTCTCTCTCTCTCTCTCTCTCTCTCTCTCTCTCTCTCAGTACCCCAAAACCACATGAGTATAATTAATTAGGCCAATAAAGTTGATGTCAGTCCCCTGCGTACAATGCATTAGCCCAACCAGTAAGATGTTAACCCTCCTTAGCCTAATAAGTACGACGCCAACTCCAGAGTACAATTATTGAGTCCACCAAAAGCGATGCTAACCCCCTCAGTACGATGACTCAGCCTTTTGAGTACAACTAATTACCCCACCTAGTAATATACCAGATTATCTTACTCAGTGGGCTAATTCAGGGGGTGTTAGGCCATCGTACTCAAGGGGTTATGATATTTTGAAAAGGATAATTAACTGTACTCTGGTTTAGGGATCATATTCAATAGGAAAATTAATTGTAGCCAAGTGGTTATGATCATACTCCATGGGCTAATTTCCTGTACTCAAGGGATTGTAATTCGTACTCAATGGATTAAATGAAACAAAATAAAACTAAAAAGAACACAAAAACAGGAGACAATCAAAAGGAGAATCAACCATCATATTGACCTGGAGTTCAGTGACTTCAGGACCACCATCACCACCATGACTTCGTTGACAAAAAAATAATAATTAAATGAAAAAATAAAAAAAATAAGACACTCGTTGGCAACATCACGACGACACTCACTGAATACGGGATACCTTACCCTGGTAGCCAACCCCCTGCCAAAATTATTCTTCTATCAACTGTTTTTGTGGTGGGCCCTTTAAAATCTAACCCAGGGGTCCAGATCACCCTTATGGCCTTGAGGTAAAAATGTCAGTTTTCCTCTACAACTACTAGGTGTTTCTATCATTAAGATGCAGAGAGTATAATAACCTCTATATCAGGTAATAACAAGGTCCAGAATACCTCTCCAGTCATGATAAAGGTGACATCTTTAAGCAGCGAAAGTTGAATGTCGCGTCCCGTCGTCCATGCTTACAAAGACGCCATGAAAAAGCTTCAATATTTTTGTTCTTTTAGGTCATACCGCGATACACCCTCACGGTAGCCAAGCCAGAGGTAGAAAGGGAGGTGTACAGGAAAGATGTGAGACGGTATAGCACGGTGGACCTCTGTCTCACATGCCCACGGAAATCAAAGCTATTATATTCCCAGTGAGGAGCAGCTTCCTATACACTCCCTCCCCCTCCCTACCTCTCATATAACCCTCTAATCAACCCTACCCATATCCCTCCCCCTCCCTTCTTCCCTCCCCTATCCTATCTTAATGTTTACCCAAAGTTCTTTTCTCCATCTCTACCTAAGCTCCCTCACTTCCTACCCTACCCCCCCCCCAACCCTACCAATACCCAAAACCACTCACCCAATAATACTCAAACTTCTACTCCTAACCCACACTCCTTATCCCTACCCAAACACATCCAACTCCCAACCCATTCCTAGCCACACTACCAAGTCCCAACTCCCAACCCATCCCTACACACGACCTTACCCACATCCCCTACCTCTACCTCATCCCTACCCAAGACTTTCCTTTCCCACCTCCCATCATCGCCACCCTGAATACCGTCGTCACCAGTGGGTCAGGTAGCCTCAGGTAAGGTGTTCCTCTGAGCAGGTGTGCATGTGTGTGTGTGTGTGTGTGTGTGTGTGATAATCGCCCAGAACGACTTACTGAAATCAGAAGCGGGTTATAAAACCATCACAGGAGACATCTTATTTTCACAACCCATTTACAGATTATTTTCCTGTTAGTGATAAATCATATAGAATTATCTAGACTTTTGTTATTGTTTTCATTTTAACGGGATGCCCCAATGAGTAGATTTGGCAACAGCACTTGACTGATCTATACATATTTGTTGATAAAAAAAGGGAAGGGTGAAGGAGGGGGTGAGGGGGGGGGGAGGGGGGATTTTGATTGATTTTTTCCTGAATTCTTAGAACCAAAAAAACAGATATATGAATTATGATTTTGAGAGATGAAGTGAGTTTGACGGTGAAGAATGGTTGAAATTGCTTAATATTCAGAATTTGTTTTTAAACCTGTATTTACTTGTTCACTGAATTAACAGAAAAGACACTGGTAATGTAATACACTAATGTCAGCGAATAAAAACAACAAAAACTAATAATAATAATAATAATAATAATAACGCTCTCTGTCTCTCTCTCATACGCACTAAATCAAATACAAACTCGTTAACATAAGACAAAACCGTTTTTTTGGGGGGGCCATCTTATATTTTCACGAAGACAAAGAAAACTGAAGCGTCATCTTTATCCCGGGAACAAATGACTGGCCGAGAGCGGTTTATGACTAGAACTGGATAAATATTTTCAGTCACGCCTTACACAGCACCTCACAGTACCAGCACAGCACCTCACAGTACCAACACAGCACCTCACAGTACCAACACAGCACCTCACAGTACCAGCACAGCACCTCACAGTACCAACACAGCACCTCACAGTACCAGCACAGCATCTCACAGTACCAACACAGCACCTCACAGTACCAACACAGCACCTCACAGTACCAGCACAGCACCTCACAGTACCAACACAGCACCTCACAGTACCAACACAGCACCTCACAGTACCAGCACAGCACCTCACAGCACCAACATAGCACCTCACAGTACCAGCACAGCACCTCACAGTACCAGCACAGCACCTCACAGTACCAGCACAGCACCTCACAGTACCAGCACAGCACTTCACAGTACCAACACATCACCTCACAGTACCAACACAGCACCTCACAGTACCAGCACAGCACCTCACAGTACCAGCACAGCACCTCACAGTACCAACACAGCACCTCACAATACCAACACAGCACCTCACAGTACCAACACAGCACCTCACAATACCAACACAGCACCTCACAGTACCAGCACAGCACCTCACAGTACCAGCACAGCACCTCACAGTACCAACACAGCACCTCACAATACCAACACAGCACCTCACAATACCAACACAGCACCTCACAGTACCAACACATCACCTCACAGTACCAACACAGCACCTCACAGTACCTACACAGCACCTCACAGTACCAACACAGCACCTCACAGTACCAACACAGCACCTCACAGTACCAACACAGCACCTCACAGTACCAACACAGCACCTCACAGTACCAACACAGCACCTCACAGTACCAACACAGCACCTCACAGTACCAACACAGCACCTCACAGTACCTACACAGCACCTCACAGTACCTACACAGCACCTCACAGTACCAACACAGCACCTCACAGTACCAACACAGCACCTCACAGTACCAACTCAGCACCAGCACAGCACCAACACAGCACCTCATTGAACCTCACAGTATCAACTCAGCACTTCACAGCACCAACACAGCACTTCACAGCAAAACAAAGGACCCCCAAATATAGAAAAAATAAGAAGTAAAAAATTTGCAGAAGACGACGGATAAAAGGTAAAATAAATAAAGAAAGAAATACCAAAAAAATTGGTATGTACTGTATATATGTATCAATAAATACATCACTATTTTCAAGAATGTATTTCACGTCAAGGTCAAAGCCACTAAGATTTTCAGATTAGATTTTTTTAGATTGCCCCGGAGGGGGCTAGTTTATTGGGCACCCTTTTACATCCTGTGCAAGGTGAAGCGTAGAAGCGTTTACAGCGCCCATCTGGGAAGCATGCAGAGTTCATGCTTGCCTTTTTGACTCATGCATTAAGGGCGTAAAAGCCTGAAGGGTCATGGGTTTTGTCAGCAAGTTACATAAAGTGACAGAATGATGAGTGTGTGTGCCACTAAGGATAAGGGTCATAATAAGAGGTCAATCAGGAGTCATCAAGGTCATAAGAGGTCAATCAGGAGACATCAAGGTCATAACAGGAGGTGAATCATGAGTCGTCAAGGCCATAAGAGGTCAATCAGGAGTCATGGTCATAACAAGAGGCCAAGACCCTGTTACAAAGGTCAAGGTCATTGTAGCTATTACACACAAGCATTAACACAAAGACATTTCATTAAACACAACGTTATTTTGTCATATGGTCGCTTAAATTTAGCTTCAATTATTATTATTATTATTATTATTATTATTATTATTATTATTATTATTATTATTGTTGTTGTTGTTAGCAGTATGAGTAAAAACATCATTCTAATTCCGTCATTAACCTGTCATCATCACTACCACTATTAACATCATCACGATAACACACCTGTTAAGACTGACTCACAGAAACCTGACAAACTGTAAACATTACGTATTTATCCCTTCTATATCCAATGGAGTAACTGACATCCAAACTCCACTGCGACACAACACAACACCGACACTCACTAACCACCATCACAAGAGCCAACATACCGCATCAACTCTACCCGAATATCGACTTTATGGGTACAGGTAGGGTTAGCCTTGTGTTGACCCGGGAGACAAGAATTGAGTTGGTAGCTTCATTATATAGAGGGACAGCAACGGAAAATGAGAAATTTGAGCCGCGTTGACCGTAGATAAATCAAGCTAGATGTGTGAAACCGGTATTGTGATGGTGGGGAGGGTGGTCGTAGTAGCGGGGAGGACGGCGGGGGTAGTAGTGGGGAGAGTGGTGGGGAGGAGAGGAGGACGGTGGTAGTGGGGAGAGTGGTGGGTGGTGGGGAGGTTCGTGGTAGTGGTTGATGGTGGTGAGGGGCGGAGAATGTAGTGTAGTGGTGGTGGTGGTGGTGGGGAGAAGTAGTGTGGTGGTGGTGGTGGTGGGGAGAAGTAGTGTGGTGGTGGTGGTGGTACTGGAGAGAGGAGGAAGGTGGTGGTGGTGGTGGGTGTAGTGGTTGGGAAGAGGTGCAGTGTGGTGGTGGTGGTGGTGGGGAGGGAGGGAGAAAGATAATGTAGTGGTGGGGAAGAGGATGATGTATTGGTAAGGAGGGAGGGTGTGAAGGGTGGCATGGTGTGAGGGTTATGTGGGTGGAAGGAGGAGGGTGTGGTGATAGTGGTTGGCGAAGAGGTGGAGGGGAGAGAGAGAGGTAGTAGTGGGAGAAGAAGCGGGGAATGGAGTGGAGTAGGAGGAGGAGGAGGAGAAGAAGTTATGTTAAAGGAGGGGTGGTGGAAGAGAAGGAATGTTAGGAGAGAGAGAGAGGGGGGGAGGTGATGTGGGAGCGATAGAACAGGGAGGAAAAGAGGGAGAGGAGAGGGGGGGGGGACAGAGAGGTGAGAGTAATCACAGAACAGGATGAGAGATAAAGAGTGAGAAAGAGCACAGGCATCGAATGTGTGAAAGTGAGATGGACAGCAGAGAATGATGAGAGTGATAAGTGAGATTGAAGGTAAGGAACAGAGAATGAGAAATAAGAATGATGCTGAATAAGGAATGAGAGATGAAAGTGACCTACGAGACACGAGTGACAGGTGGGAGAGAGTTAATCTAAGCGACAGGTGAGTGAGAATGGACAGGTACTACAGAGGTGAGAATAACAAGCCGTTTGCCAAGACCCTCAAGACGAGAGCAGGGATTAATAAGAACGTACTCTAGGGCAAGGCTGTAGGAGACGACCCAGGACTTGAGGAATGGGTGATGAGGGAGGATATAGGGGAAATGGAGGACTGGAAGGTGTAGAAGATGGGAGGACTGGAAGGTGTAGAAGATGGGAGGACTGGAAGGTGTAGGAGATGGGAGGTCCGGAATGGGACAGTGTTCGCCAACCCTCAGATAGGGTGACGGCGCTTTAATTAAGATGAAAGAATAGGACAGACGTGTATAAGGCAACATGGTGAGTGACTTGGGTGAACTGGCTTGAGGGCTGAGGTAAGTTCATTCAAGGTCATATACTGGATCAAGGTCACTCATTGCTGATACTCCTTCAATAATGGGTCAAGGTCACTCACTTCTGATAGACTGCTTCAATAAGGGGTCAAAGGTCACTTACTTCCGATAGACTCTTGACCCATTATGTGACGGACGGACGGAAAGACGGCAGGCTGGATAGACGGAGGGACAGAAGGATGGACAGAAGGAAGGACGGAAGGATGGATAGACGGAAGGACAGAAGGATGGACAAAAGGAAGGACGGAAAGATGACAAGCCAACGGAGACTTGACCATACAATACCTCTCTCTCTCTCTCTCTCCTCTCTCTCTCTCTCTCTCTCTCTCTCTCTCGATGAGCTTAGCATTAAGGGAGAATTCTTCAAGGGGGAAGATTAGTGAGGGGGATAATGGGAGGGAGGAGAGGAGGATTTGGGGAGATAAGGAAGACATAGAGAAGTATTGGAAGAGATGGAGATGATTAAGAAACATGGAAAAGGGGGAAGAAGGGAGGGACGAGTAAGAAAGAAGAGAGGAGGAAAGGAAGCAATAAGGAGGACATACAAAACTAATGGGGGAGAAGAGGATGAAAGGGAAGAAGCAGGGAAGAAGGAGAAAGGGGGAATAAAACGAAAGGAAGATTGATAATAGGAAAAGAAAGAAGTGGAAATAGAGAAGGGTGATAGAAGACGATAATGAGAAAGCGAAGAATGGGAAAATGGAGAACAGTGGAAAAGAAGGGAGGGAGAAGAAGGATAGTAAAGACAGAAAGGAGAGAGAGGAAAACAGAGAAGAGGTTGAGAAAAACAAAGAAAAATAAAAAAAAATATAAAAAGGAAGAAGGAAAATAAAGAGAGAAAAGATGAAGGAGAGGAGAAATAGGGGTCACCGGGAAGGGAGATGGTGGGAGGGATGGAGGGGAGAGGGGGAGAGATCCGGGTGGGAAGGAGGACGGGGTTTAGGGAGGGGGGGGGGGGAGGAGGGTATATCTGATGCAGGTACTTCGATAACCCTGGTTCGGTCGGCAGATAAAGTCGATCCCAAGCTCAGTGACCTAGGGTGGTAAGAAAGAGAGAGAGAGAGAGAGAGAGAGAGAGAGAGAGAGAGAGAGAGAGAGAGAGAGAGAGAGAGAGAGAGAGAGAGAATTGCTAAAAAAATATGGGGTAGTTAGACAGACAGATAGATAAAACAAACAAACACACACAAACCGTCAGATAGAATAATACACATAGGTAAACAGACAGATGAATAGGACAGATAGACAGAGCCATCATGTTCCATAAAGCGAGATTATTAAAAACTTCAACATAACCAAAAAAATAAAAACAACAACAATAAACGTGGGATTAAAACTCCTATATACATACATACATAGACATACATACATACATACATACATACTCTGTGCTTCAACCAGCCTAAAACACCTTTCAGTAACATCTATTCCTTTTTTTTTGTACACATTTGTCTCGTTTACGTGTCTTTCCCAGGGAGGGTCATCAGAAAGTGGTTATCTTTATACGTAAGAATAACTCTTCTTAATAACCTGGGGAAAGTGAAGCGTTGTTACAGGAGGCAGTCGACCATGAGTTTCTTTCCAAATTTTCACACAAAAATTAGGGAGATATTTTCCGGCAAGTTAGAGTATGCATGTATGTATGTATGTATGTATGTATGTATGTATGTATGTATGTATGTATGTATGCATGTCTGTATGTATGTATGTATGTGCCATGCTAAAACATACACACAAGCAAGAATATAACATCTAGACAGGTTATTCCCCAGCTCATTAACTCTGCAGGATGAGGTCAGGTAGGGGTCATGACCTTTCCCGTGACGTCACAGCGTCCAGTGATCCTTAAAGAAAGAGTTGAAGATAAGAGCTATCACCTGGACACTCAAGCCAGCGCTCTTGACCTGCCCAATGAACGGTGAACTCTTTAGTGAGAGACACAGAGTAGGTTAGGTTAGGTTGGGTTAGGTTAGGTTAAAACACACACACACACACACACACACACACACACACACACACACACACACACACATCTTTATATCTTAATGTACACGATGTCAAAATTCTTACTAACAAAACTCATATTTACTTGAACTCTTAAGTGAATAAACAATGAATTACTTAACTATTACTTAAATGAACTCTTATTTGACTCTTATTCAAACAAACAATCACTTCCTTGACCTAAGCATCATTAAAGAGACCGTGTTTGAGAGCGGCCATCCTCCTCACAGCTTCCCGTGATCTGAAAGAGAATTTTGGCTGTGTTCCAATAACCCAAATTACGCCTTCTTCTGATGGATGATTTACGTGCGTGAGGTACCCAAGAAGTATCGTTTCACAAGCGACTCTTAACGCAGCTAATGATTAATTCTTGGTTACCCTTGTCTAGTTGCGTTGTATAGATCTATGCTCGTCTTTCCTGACTGACTGACTGGGTGAGAGAGACATTCCTACACCTTGCTCTGTCATGCTGGAAGATCGTCACTGTACCCTCGGCTGGTGTTGTCAATTTCTCGTCTCTAACGCAGCTTATAGGTGGGTAGGGGTGGGAAGAAGAGGGCTGGGGAGAATGAGAGAGGGTAGAGAAGGGGTTGGGGAGAGTAGGGAAGGGTATGGGGAAGACTGAGGAGAGATGGGGACGGGAAGGAAGCAAGAGAAAACAATGGGGGGGCGGGGGAAAGTAGGAGAGGGTTGGAAAGGGTAGCATAGGTCAGAGGAGTAGCAGGGAAGGTGAGGTCAGGGGTGAGAAGAGGAATGTAGGAGAGAGGAGTAAATAATGGAGGAGGCAAGGAAGAGCAGGAGAGGAAAATGAAAGGCTGGGGAGGATAGGGGAGGAATGAAGAAGGACGGGGGGGGGGGGTGTGGGGGCTGGGGAGCAATGTGGAGGCTAGAAGAAGGTGGGGGCTGGAGTGGGATGTAGGGGGTTGGGGAGGGATGCGGTGGAATGTAGGGACGGCTGGGAGAGGCTGGGGAGGCATGGGGAAGACTGGGAGGAGGGGGGAGGAGGGGGGAAAGAGCTAATCAAGTTGGACAAGGATCAGGTAAAAGTTCTATTCACAGGTGACTCAATTATCTCCCACCTGGGTATGCTGAGTGAGCGCTTGAGAGTCAGGGAACAATCGAGGGATAGTTCAATACTCTAGCGCCAGCCAACACTCGAGGAACGAGGCACAGTCAAGGAGCAGATCACTATTTTACCGCCTGAAAGCATTGTAGTCGATTTGAATTCAAGAGCCAGGTCATTACTCAAGCGCTTGCAAAGACTTAAAGGCTGAAGGGCACTCAAGGGCCAAGTCACAAGTAATTATAAGGCTGTGATACATGAAAGGTCGAACTAGGAGGGTGTTCTAACGCCTATAAAACTTGACATATAAGATTCGCTAAAGGGCCACCTCAGTGTTCTTGCTCCTAAAGGCTCTTGAGTGCTGATTCAGATTTTGTGTTTCAGCGTTCCCATGGACGTGATGACTGAAAGAACAATTTAGCTCCTGAACTCTAGTGAACGCTGAAAAGAAATTAAGTCAATTCGTCAGTTATATTTTAAGTCAACAATGATGTTGAAGTTCGTGAACTCAAAAGCTTATGACCTTGAAAAACGCTGAAAGTACATCACAGTGAACGCTTAAGTTATTGTTCTAATTATCACACACACACACACACACACACACACACACACACCAGACGTTGAACCAATCACCACAAACACACCAGGGGCTGCACCAATCACCACACAGCTCCTCAAAGACAGACACATTGCTATCACCATCCGTCGAATCTTAACACAATCCCACATCACCACCACCACCACCATCACTTGCATGGCGTTACACCTCAAACACTTAACACAACAGAGCCTCTAGTCTCTCCTTACCTCATACACTCAAGTCCTTACCTCATACACTTAAGTCCTTACCTCATACACTTAAGTATCCATTGAAGTCGGTCTTTACACAGGCTGAGGGTCTCCTACCTTATAAGTACTAAGTATACATTGTCAAAAGATATCCAATATATCTGATTTATTATATCACTTAAATTATTGTTTATTATTATTATTTATTTTATTCTCGTATATTAAACTGGTTCATTCACTCGTGTGTATTATATGTTGGGTTATGTGTGTTTCTCTTATTTTGTAATAGATAAAAATACGGCGTTATGAACATGTGGTGTGTAAAAAGGTATACAGTTTTATTACTTACACACACACACACACACACACACACACACACACACACACACACACACACACAGGGACTCAAATCTATATTCATACACAGGTACAGTACATTCTCATGCACAAATACCTACACGCGCATACAGTATACTGTACATACGACATACACACGTAAACAAATATACACACATATACACAAATACACATACACACACACATAAACATATACATACACAGATATACACATACAAACAAATGCTCGTATACACACACACACACACACACACACACACACACACACACACACACGTTTATGACCGCCAAGGCAAGTCACAAGTTGACGAGTCATTGTGTCTCATGGCCAGACTACCTTCAAGGCTCAAGGGGAGGAAGAAGGAAGGGGGAGGGGGAGAAGAAGGAAGGAGGGGAGGAAGGGGAGGAAGAGGAGAGAGGGGGAAAGGAGAGAAGAAGGAAGGAGGAGAGGGGGAGGAAGAAGGATGGGGAGAGGGAGGGGAGGAAGGAGGAAGGGGAGAGGGAGAGGAGAAAAGAGTAGGGAGAGATAGAGGAAGGAAAGAAGTAAGGCAAGGGAAGGAGGAAGGGAGAGTAGAGAAAGGGTGTAAATTTAATGTAAAGAGAGGAGGAAGAAAGACGAGAAGTGGACATGTTGTGAAGAAGAAGAAGAAGAAGAAGAAGAAGAAGAAGAAGAAGAAGAAGAAGAAGAAGGAGGAGGAGGAGGAGCTGATGCGAGGCGGGAGATAACTGGAAGAATGAAGCATGTGGAATGTTGTCATGAACAGAGTGACGGAGTTCTCTATCTATCTATCTATCTATCTATCTATCTATCTATCTTTCTGTCTGTCTGTCTGTCTCCATCAGAAACAAATGAAAACAAAAACATCGAGAAAATAACAAAAAAGTGTAAAGGAAAAATGATAATAAACGGTGTTAAAAAGAATAAAATTATATACTGTACTGTACTGAATGTAAACAAAACACACACACACACACACACACACACACACACACACACACACACACACTCTGATTTTATGAATTAATTTAATATGAAGTTAAGTACCATTGCTGTTTATATTGTGCCAAGTGTAAATAAAAAATAAAATAATAAAAATACTGTACATATCTTTTATCAATAACACACTAAACTAATTTTTTCATTTTCAATTTCTCGGAATTTCACAGGGAAAAATGACAGCCAAATTGCAAAGTTTTAATGTGATTACGAATTAGTTTGACGAGCATCAGAGCAGTGTAATATTTTAAACACTTGATAATTATTAAAACATCGTCCTCAAAGGGTTAAATCGTCATCCTCAAAGGGTTAAATCGTCGTCCTCAAAGGGTTAAAACATCGTCCTCAAAGGGGTAAATCGTCGTCCTCATAGGGTTAAATCGTCGTCCTCAAAGGGTTAAATCGTCGTCCTCAAAGGGTTAAAACATCGACCTCAAAGGGTTAAATCGTCGTCCTCAAAGGGTTAAATCGTCGTCCTCAAAGGGTTAAAACATCGACCTCAAAGGGTTAAATCGTCGTCCTCAAAGGGTTAAATCGTCGTCCTCAAAGGGTTAAAACATCGTCCTCAAAGGGTCAAATGAAATCTAATCGAACTCTCAGGAAATTATTATTGAAGATGGCCGACAATTATAGGTTTAATCTCAACATCATCAAAATATTTAGTTTTCTTATGATTTATCGAAATGTTCAAAGACAAAAACAACAGTAATAACAACAAAAACGACAACACTAAAACAACCAAACAACAATCACAACAACAATAACAACGACGACAACAACAACAATGACGACACCAACATGAACACAAAAACAACAACAACTATGGAGGATGGATCCCAGGTTAATGAGTAAAAAGTGAAGATACATGATTGAAAATGTAGTAGTAGTAGTAATAGGCATACGGGGAGAGAATTCAGAACGTTGATCAAGGCAGCTTCACTCCTCTAGTGTTCACAACCTCTGGTGGGATGGGACCAAGTGCAAGATGTTTCTACGCCAGACTCGTGGAGGTGATCTCCGAACAGAAGCAGCAGCCCAGAAGTTATGTTACAGCCTGGATGAGATGTCGACTGTCTTTCTCTCTCCTTAGGTCAGCTTTGCTCTGCCTCAGGGGAACAAGAGCATCGGCCCCAAAGCCGACAACAGGTGCAGATATTGACTATGAGGCAACAGTCACTGAATGCGGCATAGATCTGCGGCTCAACTAACTCAACACAGCTAGGATAGCTACTTATGTATTAGGATATTTAATTTTAAAGTAATAAAATGGCGGCGAAGGTGTGGCTACTGGGGGAGGATGGAGGCCACGTGTTAAAAAAAAAAATAAAGTAGTAGTAGTAGGAAACAGGAATAAGAAGAAGAGGAAGAAGGGGTTTAAAAAAATTAGAGAAGTATAATAGAAAGGAAGTGATAAAAACTAGTTGAAGAAGATAAACAAGATCTGAAGGACAGTAGAGAGAGAGAGAGAGAGAGAGAGAGAGAGAGAGAGAGAGAGAGAGAGAGAGGAGGATATTGATAGGATAATGTGGAAATGTGGATATGGATAGTGAGGAGTCCCCAGACTGCTGGAATAGAAATGAAGGGAACAATGGTGGAATAATGAGTAGAAAAGGACAATGGAGTGGATTTTTTGGAAAGGAGGGAGGGGTAAGTAGGCACGCTGGGGTAGTGGGAGAGTAGGCTGGGATAGGAGGGAGGTGGGAGGGAATTTAATGCATGATTTCGACGGGGCAATGTTTACACTCAGGGAGGGAGGGGGGGGGAGGGAGGGGGGAGAGGGAGGGAAGAGGCATGAGATACGAGAGGACAAGCAAGACAAGGATTCAGCCTCCAATTAACCTGGCAAGTGGGTTGTTAGAGAGAGAGAGAGAGAGAGAGAGAGAGAGAGAGAGAGAGAGAGAGAGAGAGAGAGAGAGAGAGAGAGAGAGAGAGAGAGAGAGAGATTTAAAAATAATGAGAAAAAAAGCAATAGAACAGTTACTCTGAGGATACAAATATAACTTAGCATTAGAGAGAGAGAGAGAGAGAGAGAGAGAGAGAGAGAGAGAGAGAGAGAGAGAGAGAGAGAGAGAGGGGGGGGGGTACACGTACATCAGCACAGGAAGTCTAGCGGCATCTAAGAAATGCACGTCGAGGATAAAAAGTGAGGAACTGCCTGCTGGAGGGGAGGAACCTCTCCTCTACGTGGCCATGAGACCACCATGAACCTCTTCTTCTGATACAGCGAGACACCAGTGACTTCCAGCAAAACATCAGTGACCCCGCGAGATGACAAAGGCATTAATAACACTCTTGAAATATTCTAACGAGACAAAAAAACGAGACCGCCAAAAAGTTTATAACGAGACCACATCAACCCAGGTGTGTTCAAGATGACCAACTAGTCATCCTAAAAATTAAAAAAAAAAAAAATAAAAAAATAAATAAATAAATTCCCAGGCAAAATTAGGGGAAGACAAACATTGATATTACAAAAGCGACAAATTACCCTAAAGACTACATATTAAAAGATAACAACACACAATTACGTAAAACTTAATCACACCTGCAAGATATTAATCACCAGGTAATTAATATAATAAGTAGACTAGAGTGAAATGAGGTTGTATGTTTGTCTATAATTCTAGGTATATCGTGTAGAGTCTCTTATTATTCAAGGATATGGTGTACTCACTCACTCACACACACACACACACACACACACAACGGGTGGTTCTGAGGGAGTGAGAGGCGGTGAGGAAATACAGCGGTGGTTTAGGGAGGTAAGGAACAGTAGGTGGAAATGGAAATATTGTAAGGTGAATACTAAAAGGTGTGGAGGTAAGCAGATAGGGAGGTGGAGAGGTAGGCAAGTTGGTAGGTGAGCAGGTGGGGAGGTGGAGAGGTAGGCAAGTTGGTAGGTGAGCAGGTGGGGAGGTGAGCAGGTAGTGAGGTGGAAAGGTAGGCAAGTTGGTAGGTGAGCAGGTGGGGAGGTGGGGAGGTAGGCAGGTAGGGAGGTGGGAGGTAGTTTAGGTTAGGTTATTTTAGGCTAGACTGTCTACTAAGCCTACTAGGACTAGGGTCTACTAGGACTGGGGCCCACAACCATCACAAAGGGATGACATCCACCACGCCCCCGCCCGACTTCCCTAACTTGATTAGTCTAATTACCCGATTAATTAGCCTCAACTTTTTATCCTTCTAATGAATACCTAACAAGGCAATATGTGATGAAATTATATACGACAGACGTGATATAACATTGTTCTCCATGTATAACCAAGGTGATTTAACTTTGTTCTTTAGCTATATGTTATATAATAAAAGGTGATATAATTTTGTTTACCCAGTTATATAATAAAGGTGATATGACTTTGATGAAGATAAAGTTAGTGTTGACAAAATGACGCTAAAAACAGTGAGGCGCAGAAAACACCTCAGTCTTATTGGGCCCCAGAAGTCCTAATGGGCCCAGCAGTCCTAATGAGACCTGAAAATCATAATAACACCGATTCTAATGATCAGGCTACGTTGGGGCCTATTAGAACAAAGGCCCATCTCTCCTGCACCATAATTCAACGAAAAATTTCACATATCAATAATTCTACATGTGTAATATTATTCACCACATAAGAACACATCAAGAATAGCCACACAAGAACACACCAAGAATATCCACACAACAAAATTAATTAAGACAAAAAAAACAGAGGTAACGACAATTTACAAGGGACTCCACCTACATGATAATGAAACAAACATAAAAGTTAAGACACGATGCCGAGACATAAGTCATGAGGATGTGACACGAGAAAACCAGACACAAAACACAGACACGTGATAAGAGAACGAGATTACTTTACACAAGAGCCGCCGGCTCAGTCAACACTGCCGGCTGAGACTCACATACAAACATTGGTAACTAACTGTGAGCTGATATCCATGTACAAGGTATGTGTTGCTTACAAACATTGGAATATAAATGCCATGAGTTGATACCCACGTGCACATTGTTTACAAACACGGGGAGCTTACTACCAGCTGATACCCACATGCACAATATTTACAATCTTTAGGAACTGAGGAAAGTACTACGAGACCCAACGAAAAGTTCTTCCCTTAACCTAACTCTGCCACATACTCCTCTTTATGGTGTTGTGTTATAGACAGGTGGTAGGTAACACACACAGCTTATAGCGGCGGATACCAGGGGGAAGGAGTGCGATGACGTCCGTGATCACCGACTCAATAGAAATAGCAGGAAATCCTCATAAGCATTCATTAGTACTGGCTACTCTCTATATCCTGCCGGAGGGATATTCTGATTGCTCTCTTCCCTGTTTATGCTCTATATTAAAGCACATAAACTACTGGCTTCATTAAATAAGTATAACTAGCTTCATTAAATAAGTATAACTAGCTTTATTAAATAAGAATAACTATTTCTCTCTACAAATGGCACAAGAAAACGATGCGTGTTACTCCTTGCAATATCGCTAACAGTGACAGACAGATACACAAATAACCGCAGATCAACACTACCACAGGACATACACTCTGTTGACGTGGAAAACATAATATAGTGATCAGTAAGGACTTTAAATCATAATTGCTTCAGACTTTATAGATAAGACTTGGTGTTCTTATTTTAGCTCTTGATCTTCCTCGCAGCCTCCAAGTTAAAAAATACCTTTAATTATCTCATACAGTCAACACGAGGATATGACTGTATCTGTTTGTTATACCTGAATCTATCATTATACTGATATTACTCTATATGATTATTAAACCTGTTAAGACATTACCTTTATGATACTACACAATAACATCACTGTATCTATATTTGTACTAATATTTACGAATGAACTTAGGACACAAATCAGAATTAAAACCATGAAATCATAACATCCACAAGTATAAGAACCAAGAGATGAATAACAACAATTAAGAAAAGAATATATGATAAAGATTACACAGGACAAAAAGGAAGACGTCCAAAGACTAACACAACACATCAGTATATATTGAGAGGTTAATATAGCCAATATAACATGGCTGTCATTTCACCCAGCGAGTCGTTTGTGCCAATACCTACCATTACAATCATCAAATTACCTGTAATTATGCAAATAACTTGCACCTGTCCCTGGGCTGTAATATATCTAGGTGTGCATAATTACAGTGACTTTTTCCATTACATAAACCTTCAAACAGAGCATTATTTTGTACTATCATATCCTGTATATGTATTAAGCTTATAACGAGTAAAACGAATAGTAAGAAATACGAAGACAAAATGTATACAGAATAATTTAAAAGAACAGATGATGTATATTGTAGAAGAGAGAGAGAGAGAGAGAGAGAGAGAGAGAGAGAGAGAGAGAGAGAGAGAGAGAGAGAGAGAGAGAGAGAGAGAGAGAGAATAAAACTGACCACAACATCGAATTTACACTAAAAACGCAATGAAAAATAATAATATATAAAACATTGTCACCTGTATAGTAATGAATGAAGGGGTTTTATAACAAGACACTGTAATGTAATGTTATATAATGTAGATCTTCTCTTTGGAGTTACAATGACCACTGACCAGATCCTGACCCTATCTATAATTATCCCCCTTGTACCTGCTACCATCCATAACTATCCTCCTTGTACCTGCTACTATCCATAACTATCCCACGTGCACCTGCTACCATCCATAATTATCCTCCTTGTACTTGCTACTATCCTTAACTATCCTCCACCTAATTAGTACTTCCCTCACCAACTACCCTACCCCACTCCAACATACACCTGGCATTGTTCCCCCCATCTCTATCCCTCGTACTACCCATCGTCCCTCAGTGGAAAAAGTGGGGAGTAGAGAAGGGAAAGGGGGAGAAGGGAGGAGGGATAGGGAGGGGAGGGGAGGGGAGGGGAGGGGAGGGGAAAGTAACCAAGTGGGAAAACAATCAATAATTAATTCAGGTCCTCCGGGGAAATTATAATGAAGGTCTCTGGAGAATCTCACCATGGAGGAGCACACACACACACACACACACACACACACACACACACACACACACACACTCCCCCTCTCTCTCTCTCTCTGTGTGTGAGTCAGCTGCACCTCCCTTACTCTCGCATTAACCTAATTAACGTATTCATAAACAAACCCTAACCTAACCTAACCTTAACTGAAACTAACTTAATCAATAACCTAACATAAATTAAACTAACCTAACCCAACCTAAATCTAACATAACCTATCCCAAACCTAACCTAACCTGAACCTAATCTACCCACACAAGCAGGTTCGCATCAACTGAAAAATGAATCACTTTCCTGGGGCATTATCCCGGCATTTTATATATTAACTCTGGTCATATTGCACTTGTCCTTGATGAGTCTGCGAGAGAGATGGTGATAGTGGGTTTATATTACAATAGAGTGTGTACCAAGATAACACTGTAGGTAAACATAGAGAAGAGTTAAATCATGTGACAGTGTGAATTGAATAAACAGTCTTAGTGTGTTATTGTTGTTGTTATTATTATTATTAGTAGTAGTAGCAAGTCCTTCCTCATCGTGAAGCCAGAACATTATGAACGGGCATTGGAGGTTTTTGGCGGAAGTGAGGTCAAAATAACTAAGGACGGCCAAAGACATCTAGGCGCAGTAATTGGCACTACGGACTTCAAGACCGAGTACGTAGCGGGAAAGGTGAATGAGTGAGTTAGCGAAATCCAAGCTCTATCTGAGATTGTCTAACACAGAGCCACATGCGGCCTTTGCAGCATTCACCCATGGAGTCAAGCATCGCTGGAACTACCTGATGCGTACCATCCCTGAGATCGGACCCCTCCTCCACCCTCTGGAAGAAGCTATCAGTGTCAAGTTCATTCCCAAACTAGTGAAACACCCTGACTTAACCCCAGCAGAAAGAACACTTCTTGCACTTCCACCAAGACTGGGAGGGATGGGACTAACTAATCCAGAGGAGATTGCTGACACTGAACATCAAAATTCACTTAAGCTCACGGCAGCCCTCACTGACCACATAATAGCCCAGAATGCAACAGGGGAAGTGGACACCAGTGAAGTAAATAAGATCCATAGGTCCATTACAACAGATCGGCAGCACTGCCAAAATGACATGTTGCAGCAACTATTGCTGCAGGTTCCAGAAAATTTGACAAAAAAAGTAGCTATAGCGCAGGAGGTGGGCGCCTCGAACTGGTTAACTACGTTACAGATAAGGCCAATGGTTTCAGCCATAACAAACAAGAATTTACAGATGCCATTGCTCTAAGGTACGGTTGGCCAGTAGATGATTTGCCCTCCCAATGCGTGTGTGGCTCTTCCTATGATGGCGATCACGCCATGGTCTGCAAGAAGGGGGGCTTCATATGCATGAGGCATGACGAGGTAAGAGATCTCACAGCAAATATGTTGAAGGATATCTGCCGGGACGTCATGGTAGAACCGACCCTCCTTCCACTAGATGGCGAGATCTTCCAACACAGGACTTCAAACACATCTAACGAAGCCTGTGTGGACGTCAGTGCTCGAGGATTCTGGACGCAGGGGGGACAGCGAGCTTTTTTCGAAATCAGAATTATTGATCCCATGGCCGCCTGTCACAGTAACCTAGCTCTCGATGCTGCACATAGGAGGAACGAGAACGACAAGAGAAGGGCATATGGGGAGAGAATTCAAAACGTTGATCAAGGCAGCTTCACTCCTCTAGTGTTCACAACCTCTGGTGGGATGGGCCCAAGTGCAAGATGTTTCTACGCTAGACTCGCGGAGTTGATCTCCGAACAGAAGCAGCAGCCCAGAAGTTATGTTACAGCCTGGATGAGATGTCGACTGTCCTTCTCTCTCCTTCGGTCGGCTTTGCTCTGCCTCAGGGGAACGAGAGCTTCTGCCCCTACTCTGACAACTGCTGCAGATATTGACTATGAGGCTACAGTCACTGAATGCGGCATAGATCTGCGGCTCAACTAATTTATCACAGATAGGATAGCTTCTTATGTATTAGGATATTTAATATTAAGGTAAATAAATGGTGGCGAAGGTGTGGCTATTGGGGGAGGCTGGAGGCCACGTTAAAAAAGAAAAAAAAAGTAGTAGTAGTAGTAGTAGTAGTAGTAGTAGTAGTAGTAGTAGTGTTGTTGTTGTTATTATTATAATTATTATTATTATTATTATTATTATTATTATTATTATTATTATTATTATTATTATTATTATTATTTTATTATTATTATTATTATTATTATTATTATTATTATTACTATTATTATTATTATTATCATGACCATGAGATTGTGAATTAATCTAAAAATGTATGACCAACCCCCAATAAAGAAGGAAATAGAACAGAAAAGAACAGATAATAATAAAAAATATATAAAAATATAACAAATATTGAAAGCATATACAGTAGATAAGTGTGAAATATTAAAGTGTAAAGTGTGTGCAGGAGAAATGTATGACAGAGTGCTTGTTCAGACCGCTTGTACATGGACGTAAAATGTTTAGTGTGTCATGGTGGAGATAAAACAGGACTGGAAGCAGGCGATATACAGACTATGCATAATATTACGACAGTTTCGGAGAATTGATGGCATAAGGAATAAAGATGTAGTTGAAAAATGACGTAAAAGTGAGAAATATACGACAAAAATAAAGAAAGAACTAAGAAAGAAAGAGAGAGAGAAAAAAAGAAGGAAAGAAAGAAAGAAGAGAGATTAAACGATACATAAGAGGAATGAAACACCGAATCAGAGAGAAAGAGACAATACGGATCCTAATAATCGAACATATGACATCAAGACCTATGACATTAGACATTACAAGACGAATGATGTCAGATCGTGTCCAATGAAGCTGTTCCAAACGTGAGGGTGTGAGTGTGAATCAACTCAGCCACACTCAACTTAGTACGCAGGGTGAACTGACAAGAAGCACCGTCATCAATATGCAGAGTAAAGGTTCACACTGAATACTTTATATGCGAGTTGCGGATATGAGGAAGTATGTGTGTGTGTGTGTGTGTGTGTGTGTGTGTGTGTAAGGGAGGGGGTGGGAAGGTGTGGGTAATGGAGGAGGTGGGAGAGTGTAGATGGGGAGGAGGAGGTGAAAGGATGTAGGGAGGGAAGGAGGTAGGAGGATATGGGTGAAGGAGGAGGTAGGAGGGGAAGAGTGGGTAGGTAAATAGGGTCTATGTAAAGTTAGCTCTAATACTTGAGAGACAATGGCCTGTCCCTCTCTCACACCTGACACCCAATTACCCAATTTAGGAAGAGGGGACAATTTTTACCCAGTTTATGAATTCATTATGTTACGTATTTTCCGTATTGTGTAAATCCCAGGCAGATTTTAACATCTTCTTGTTTACTCATTAATCTCTCTCTCTCTCTCTCTCTCTCTCTCTCTCTCTCTCTCTCTCAGTTCTGACCCACCACCACTTCTTATATTCTTCTTCGTAAAGTCTACAGTACAGTAAGCAGCAAGTCACCACAACCAGAACAGCTTCGATTTCCATTAAAACTGTGGCGTAGGCTGAGAGGAGACAGCGAGGTCATAAGATTTTAGTATGAGAAAACCCGATGCTGATTTCAACTGGATATCTTGAAGTTGGATATATTTTACGAGTCTAATATGGAGCTTTTACGTTACGACTTCCATGGCAATACTGAGTCTGTGTTTGTAATTTTCATCTTCCCTTGTGATATTATATGAAATTCCTTGACTGTGTGGGATTTTATTAATATAGAAATTTATTGCTATGATTTAATTGGAATATTACATTCCCTTTCTAAGCAGGTTAATTAGCGTGTATTTTTAGTAATGCGTATCATGGGAAAATAAAATTTGTATTTCAGCTATGTAATAATTCGTATGCGATTAATTACTTCATATTACTACCTCTTTTAAGTATGCTAATTAACGTAGAATTTTAATGGTAAGTTGTCACGTCAATATTAAATCTGTGTATGCACTTATCATCGTCCCTTTGATAGTGATAAATCATTTTTACTTTGAAGAATGAAAATATTGATGAGTTTTTAAGTGTAAAATTAGAATATAATTTAAATATAAATTTTCATGGAAATATTATAACTGTTTAGTATTTTTGTTTAGCTTGAAAATAATAATGTGTGTTTATGTTTGACAATAATAAAGATATACCGTATTTTATGTTATGTTATGTTATGTTATGTTAAGTTATGTTATGTTATGTTTTGTTATGTTATTATGCTGTTATATTATGTTATGTTATGTTATGTTACGTTTTGTTATGTTATATTATGTTATGTTATGTTATGTAAAGAAGATATTATCAGCTTTTAATATAACAGTGACACAAATGAACACACTCACTAAATCGACGTATTATTTCAATAAATTATTTCAACACTTTTAATACTCCCTTTGAAAGAAATAAACTATTTTTATATACGAGTAAATAGTATGAACTAATTCTATTGGTTGATGTCAGCAATAAACACCCCCCCCCCCCCCCCCCCCCCCACCCACACACACACACTCATGTACTTCGTTTGAGAACAATAAACTATTTTTATGTGTAACAATAATACAGTTTATCAGTTAATAGTTTTATTGTGTTTGTATTTTTGTGTTTTATATTGTGTTTAAAAGGCAATAAATTGGTTCTCTACTTGATAGGGGGTTGACAGTTCTAGTGTGACTGGGAGTTGACAGCTGTAACCTGACTGGTAACTGACAGCTCTAAGCTAAATGGGGACTGACAGCTTCAACCTAACAAGGGAAATAGTAGCTTTAACCAAACTGGGGAATGACAGATCTAACCTAACTGGATACTAACAGCTTTAACCTAACTGGGGACTATCACCTTTACCAGTTTAACATTCCCCCTTATATCAGTACAACCAGACGACCTCCAACCACCATAATATTGACCGTGTTTGACCTCCACCAGTTAGGTCATCAAAAAGTAGTTCAGTTGGTCAGGGGGGAAGGTGATGGAGAGTAGACCTTGGTGGAGGTAAGTTCAACAAAGGGTCGGGGGAGGTGGACAAGGGAGGTTGTCTTAGTAACTTTGTGTTTGTAGGGATGGAGGAATGAACAGACGGAGAGACGGACGGAGGAAAGAAAAGACGGACGGACGGAGGAATGAATAGACGGAGAGACGAAAGGGGGAAAGAAAAGACGGACGGACGGAGGAATGAATAGACGGAGAGACGAAAGGGGGAAAGAAAAGACGGACAGAGGAATGAATAGACGGAGAGACGAAAGGGGGAAAGAAAAGACGGACGGACGGAGGAATGAATAGACGGAGAGACGAAAGGGGGAAAGAAAAGACGGACGGACGGAGGAATGAATAGACGGAGAGACGAAAGGAGGAAAGAAAAGACGGACGGACGGACGGAGGAATGAACAGACGGAGAGACGGACGGAGGAAAGAAAAGACGGACGGACGGAGGAATGAACAGACGGAGAGACGAAAGGGGGAAAGAAAAGACGGACGGACGGAGGAATGAATAGACGGAGAGACGAAAGGAGGAAAGAAAAGACGGACGGACGGAGGAATGAATAGACGGAGAGACGAAAGGGGGAAAGAAAAGACGGACGGACGGAGGAATGAACAGACGGAGAGACGAAAGGGGGAAAGAAAAGACGGACGGACGGAGGAATGAATAGACGGAGAGACGAAAGGGGGAAAGAAAAGACGGACGGACGGAGGAATGAACAGACGGAGAGACGAAAGGGGGAAAGAAAAGACGGACGGACGGAGGAATGAATAGACGGAGAGACGAAAGGGGGAAAGAAAAGACGGACGGACGGAGGAATGAATAGACGGAGAGACGAAAGGAGGAAAGAAAAGACGGACGGACGGACGGAGGAATGAACAGACAGCCGAACAGACGGAAGGAGGAATAAATAGACGGACGGACGGACGGCTGAATGAACAGAGAGACGGAAGGACGGACAGACGGAAAAAAGAATGAACAGACGGAATGACAAACGGATTAACTCACAAATACACAAACCCCGTAATATTAATAAATATTTGGTGTATGGACTAGTATCTGGTGAACGATATAATATGACCCTGAACGATAAATTAACTAAAATACACCAGAACACTTGCGTCATTATCATCATATATCATACCGTATCATAATATTACGCCAAAAAATGACCATATTCACAAGTCTCTGCCATTTTCATATATTCTTATCTACCTCCGAGTCATTAAGTATTCATGAACACTATTCTATTTTTTTACTTCGTTTCTATCATAAAGAACTAGTTACTTTTTTGTCTATATCTTTTTTATTATTTTTTTTAACAAGTCCATTACTTTTATGTATATACGTATTTTCTTTTTTTCGTAATTGTCTTTTGGGGATCTCTTTTCTTATTCAAAACACCATTCTAAATTATTTCTTCCGTGCACTTTTCTTCATTAATTTCTTATGTATTTCCTCTAAGATTGACAAAACAGGCTTAAGAAACCACATAATTTTCTTAAGCTGAGAAAACCAGAATGAAAGTCCACTAGGTTGTATCAGTGTTCAGTAAGAGGAGGAGCGGAGTGCCTTCGGGCTGGCCACTGGTTCCCCCATTATTCTCTCTCTCTCTCTCTCTCTCTCTCTCTCTCTCTCTCTCTCTCTCTCTCTCTGTCTGTCACCCGTATAATGCCTCACTCTCATCACTTGACACCAATTAGGAAGATCTCGGGGTCCTCCCTCCAGCGGACCTGTCGATGACTCACTGTTAAGTTGGTGGCCAAGATCACCCACTGATAGATCATAGCCACCTCCCTTCTCTCCTTCTTCCTCCTCCTCCTCTTCCTTGACCTTCTTCTACCTCTTTCAACTTCTTCTTCTCCTCCTCCTCCTTCTTCTTCTTCTTTGTCCACATGTTCCTGTATTGTCCACTTTTTCGCCTCTATCCTTGTCGGTAATCTTCTTGTCGTTTTGCTACTCCACTTCTTCTTTCTTCTACCCTTCCTCTTTATCCAAATACCTCGAAAACGTCTTCTTTTGTTCACTCCTCCTCCTCCTACTTCGTTATCTCCCTTTCCTTCTCTTCTTTCTGATAAGGTCATTTGGCGTCATTAAGTCCTTCCTCACAACATACAAGTCCCCACCATTATATCCTCACAGTCCTAAGTCTCTCACAGATAACTAACAATGATCCGTTAGTTACTATGAGCACACGATGATCTCACTGACCTTGGGAACAATAGGTCAAGGTGGAACGCATCATTAAACTCACCCGGGTTTACTATATGGCGTGTTAAGGTTACATAAACGGTGTGGCTGACAAGATTATGTTCTCATGTCATCGTCGTAACAATATTTTACAGTGTGGACCGCCAGGTACCTTGACGCATCATCAACTTGGGCCACGTCGCTACACCTCCACCGTCCTTCAGGGCCACGCAGTTTACACAACGGAATCTCGCCCAGACACAATAATGACCTCCACTTTACACCGCATATATATATATATATATATATATATATATATATATTATATATATATATATATATATATTATTAGCCATAAGCACGCGGACTTTACTACATCATATATATATTATATATTATATATATATATATATATATTATATATATATATATTATATATTTCATGTAGATCCACAATGAAAACGTGGATATATATATATATTATATATATATATATATATATATATATATATATATATATATATATATATATATATATATATATATATATATATATATATATATACACAAACTTACATGTGATTTAGACATAATAATATACGTTCAATACATTTACAGGGCTGTACAATACATAACTCAGGAGCTGTTTACTATTTTAACAATAGATGGGATGGCGCTGTTCTTATATCTATCGGTGCGGGCTCTTATGGGCCGAATTTTGTTGTAGTGGCAGAATGCACTAGGTGGGCGAGGGGACTGCCGGTGGCAGGTGGCGATGACGACGATGGTGCAGTAGTCCAGTGCCAAACCCTGCTAGTTCATGGTGGTGGAGGACACTGAGGGATGGCATTTCCAGGGTGGAGAGAGCGTTGTTGTAGCCGGAGTAGTCTGCGCCGAGCATGATTCTGCAGGCCCTCTTCTGTACCTTCTCCAGCTGACGTTGTTGGGTAGAGTTGAGAGAAGACGACCAGGCTGGTGACGGATACAGTAATTTAGGGAGAATAAATGCGTTGTAGATAGTCCTCAGCTCTGGCGTGGGTGCCCTAAGTGACCTGAGTCGTCGTAGCCTGTAGAGTCGGCACTAGGCTGCCGTGATGGTGTTGTTTACAAGGACCTTCCAGTCCAGTTTGTGGTCGATAGTTACACCCAGGAGTTTGGCAGACTGCACTAACTGGGGAGGATGGGCACTAGGGTGTGTCGATTTTGTCAACATGTTAAAAATCAAATTTGATAGTCAAAATATTGTGCCTCTTTATGTCTAAACTTGAGATTAGCAAACAAAAATGAATTGAAATAACCCTCACCTACATCAATTATACCTTAAAGTTTCAAATATCAGTATTTCAACAAATTAATGAGACTTGATTAGAATTATTCACTTGATATTAACTAATCTCATGTAAGCATATGGATTATGGAGTATTTTATGGTTCTATAGCTTGTGTACAATATGCATGTCAGAATATGAACATGAACAGGCTCTCCGTGTGGGACAGTTTAATTCTTGTTTTGACTTGTGCCAAGCGTGAGGATAAGGCGCCCGGCTCACTCTCCTTCTAGATATCATAGACGGTGGTTTGCTCTCATTGCACTTGCACCTACTCTACCAGACGAATTCTACATTTTAATTATTGTAAGTAGGGCATATTGATTGTCGCAGTTACTTATATCATTGTATAAAACATTATGTTCTAAGAAATTATTATGTTATTTCTGTTACAGCATTTTTGATAAACAAATTGATATTTTTTGAAACAACAATTGAATTATGAAACATTGAAATATTTATTTATTTGTCAGATAGTGTGAAGATGTCAAAATTGAAGACAAGAAGTCAGTTGTCAACCCACTTGAGCCTGCTAGTTGGTAAAGGGAAGGAGCTTCCTGTATCAGAACTTCCAACAGTGAGAGACATGCTAAGATTAGGGTTACTCCTTCGAGAAAAAAATGCAAAGGACAGAAGGAACTATACAGATAAAGAACTCATAAATGACATGATAGTCCCTCTTCTGCATCAATGGACAAAAGCTAATGCACTATTCAAACCACCTGTGATTAATCAGTGTCGAACTATTGAGCTAAAACTAACGAAATTATGGCACAAAGCAGTTGAAACATCACTTGGTAAAGGAAACTTGGCCAGGAAAAATGAATTTCTGCACACACTTGATACTCTGTTTGACATTTTGACCTGCAAGTGCTCCATACAATTATGTTCTGAATCCAACTGTTCTCACTCAGGTAAGAGAGAAAATAATTCCCACATTGATTGTGGTTGTCCTCGTGAAAAGAAGATCCCTGTTTTAGAGCTTGAATTTATAAAGGCACAGAGGACAAAGGCAGAAGGCCAAGGAAGTATGCAAATGGGTTCAATAGATTATTCAGAAACAAAGAAGCAGATTGCTAATGCCAAGAAGAGAGAACAAATCCGAGAGAGGGAACAAAAGAAGAAAATGAAGAGTGAAGAAGCCATCCAAAGAGAGGAAGAGCTGTGTCAAGATGTTTATCACTTCTTTGATAGTGCTTCTGATGAACAGGAAGCAACATCAGATGATAGTTCCAAAGAGCCATCTGAACCTTTACCAAAGAAAATGAAATACAACACAAGAAATATTTCAAACACTGCTTTAGCTAGTATTCGCCACCATGCTGGACTTCGTGAGGCTGCAGAAATTGCAACTGCCGCTTGGATAGATGCAGGCCTCATCAGCCGAGAGGATGTATCTTTGGTGATAGATCATAATAAAATTAGAAGAGCACAAGAAAAAATAATGAAGGCAATATCTGATCAGCATGAAAAAGATTTAAGCGAGGGAGGGCTCTCCTGTCTTTTGTTTGATGGAAGAATAGACACAAAAGTTTTGCTAGAAGTAGAGGGAGTGAACAGAAAGTTTCCAGGTCTCATCAAAGAAGAACACTACTCTGTCTGTTCTGAGCCTGGTGGTCGGTTTTTCTTTCACTTTGCTCCCGAAACTGAAGTAGAAGGGAAGAAACATGCAGAGGTCATTGCTGATCATATTTTATGTTGGGTTCAGGAGAGAGGACTTGGCAGTTCACTGCAGGCTGTTGGTGGAGATTCAACTGCAGTGAACACCGGATGGCAGGGGGGTGTAATGACGCATTTAGAGAAAAAACTAGGAAGAAGACTTGTTTGGATTGTATGTGATTTACATACAGGCGAGCTACCTCTTCGTCATCTCATCCAGGAACTTGATGGTCCTACAAAGAGCAACAACAAGTGGTCAGGTCCCCTTGGCATCATGCTGGATGAAGCAACACAACTAGAAATAAATACAACCTTTCCAAAGGTCGAAGTTGGCCCTCCCCTTCCGGCATTGTCTGAAGGAGTCATCAAAGATCTCAGCACAGATCAATCCTATGCTTATCGTATTGCCCAAGCAATAAGATCAGGAGAAGTGCCTCAGTCATTGGCTCTCTTGGAGATTGGACCTGTCAGTCACAGCCGTTGGTTAACTACAGCTCTTCGTTTCTGCAGGATTTGGATTTCCAAACACGAATTGAAGGGCAAAGTGCTGAAGAATTTGAGGTTAATTGTTGAATTTATTATTGGAGTTTATCTTCCCCAGTGGTTTAGTGTGAAACTTAATCCTATGTGGGTGGATGGGCCCAATCACCTTTTGTTTCAATTGCAGCTAGTAAGAACACAGAGGAAGGTAGTGAGGGACATCGTGTTACCTGTGGCAAGAAGGTCCGCTTGGTATGCTCGATCAGAAGCAGTTTTGCAAGCAATGCTTTGCAGTCAATGTACCAATCTCCGAACCGAGGCTGTAGAAGTCATTCTAAAGATTAGAGGAACGCTAATAGATGACGACCAGTTGGGAGACTGTTCGTTTCATTCAAGAAAAGTTCCCCCAATAAACGTCAATGCCACCAAATTGTCAGAATTGGTTGACTTGAGTTTGGAAGTCTTAGAGCCACCATTGACAACAAGTCTAACTAGCCAAGAATTGAGAAACCTTAAAGAGACTCCAATGCAGGTGCCGAAGTGGCCTTCCCACACTCAAAGTGTGGAGAGATGTGTGAAAATGGTCACAGAAGTAGCGGGCCATGTTTACAGCCACGAGAGGCGAGAAGGTTACATCAAAGCACAAATAGCAAGCAGACTACTGATGACAAGAAACCAAAGCAAAGAGAGTATGAAGGCATTGGTTACTTTCAAATAGACTACGGATAATAAAATATAATAATTTGAAACTTGAAACAGTAACATGTGTGCAAACGCTGGTTATGTTATAAATTCACAAATATGTACATTTAAAAATCCATTTGATGTAGGTAGGACTTATTATAAAAAAAAAATTATGCCAGAATATTGTTTTGCATGCTTAAAGACTACAATAAATTGCTACCAAATTACTCGATTTTCAATTTAGCCAGTTCACCCCCTAAATTGACACACCCTAATTGGGCACCCACTGTAACTGCTGGAGCTTGCACTGGAGTGGTGGCGGTATTGAAGTGCCTGACTATGGTTTTGGTGTGATTGATGGTGACCTTGTTCTCCGTAGTCCATGCCTGTGGCCTGTCCAGGGTGCCTTGTAGCGATGATTAGTCCGGTAGGGTGTTGTCCACCGGAGCCCCCACAGTGCAGTCATCCACGTATTTCCACTTGTGAGGAGTGTCTTATAGAGCGATATGTGAGTGAGTGCGTCTGTGTGTGTGTGTGTGTGTGTGTGTGTGTGTGTGTGTGTGTGTGTGTGTGTGTGTGTGTGTGTGTGTGTGTATGCACGCGCGCAATTAATAAAAACAAAAGAGAAACACGAACATGTCACATGAAGTGAACCAAAAAGAAGAAAGGCAGAAGTGTGGTCAAGTGAGAGACACAGCAGGTGCCTCAGGGTGGCCCCTCCCCGGCACTGTTAATCACGGCAGGTAACACACGAGGCCGCCCGTGTGTTGACTCTCCCACACACAAGATCCTACCCAGTCAACCGTCTTAGAGATCTCGGGAGTAAACATCAAGATGTGAGGCAGTCTTTTACACTACATACTTCCAAAAGTCATAAAAGAAAAAGTGATGTGTATATATATATATATATATATATATATATATATATATATATATATATATATATATATATATATATATAACAAAATGAGTTCATCATTAGAATTTCGCATAACATACTCACCGTAACATACTCATACACTCACAGGTCTGGGTACGTAACACACACTCACGGGCCTGCATACATAACACACACACACACACACACACACACACACACACACACACACACACTGCATGTCAAATGAAAAAGTCTCATTTTCAGTGTTAATGTCGAAAGAAAAAATATTTTGAGCTAATGAGGCTCATCATTCAACCTTTTGGAGCACAAAAAGATAAAAAGAAATAGGCCAAAAAAAAAAAGGCTTCACGGGAATAGTAATATTTTGTTTATTTTTGTTTATTTTTTTTTTTTTTTTTTTTTACGTTTGAGATTTGAAATATTAGATAAAATTTTTGGTCACTTATGTAATATCCAAATTTTAATATTACTTAAATCATTATGTTAATTCGTACAATATATTTTACATTTCCAAACTGATGGTGATTAAAAAAAATCTATTTATCTATGGAAACAATTCAACAAATTAAACCAAAATGTAGAATACAATACCGATAAAATAAAATAAAAATTGTATAATTAATGAAAATACAATAAGAAAAATACTGATCAGGCTTCTTAAAATTACACAAACTACAAAACAAACATTACAACACCAGAAAAACCCACACGGACAGAAACACAACGCAAGATTAAAACTCAAAATAATCTAATCCTGAAAAATACAGCAACAAAACCGTATTAAACTTCCTAAACCACAATAAAATAAAAAAATACAACTCTAAACCATTAAAATAAATCCTGAAATAGAGAAGAGGTAAATGACAGAACCGGGTAGAGCTACAGTGGACTCTACTTACACCTTCTTAGTCTCCAGGTTCAAGACAAAAATAAAACCTTTTGTGTTGAGCATGAAGGCGCAAGACGAAGGAGGAAGGGGAGGTGGGAAGGTGGAGAGAAGGAAAGGGGAGTGGAGAGGAAAGGGTGGGGGGCGAGGAGGAAGGGGAAGAGTGCGGGGAGGAGGAAGAGGAAGAGGGCGGGGAGGAAGACGAAGGTGGGGAGAGGAGGAGGAGGGTGGGGAAGAAGAAGAAGAAGAGGAGGCAGAGGAGGAGGTTGGAAGAGGAGGAGGCGGAGGAGAAGGGGGAGGAGGAGGAGGAGGAGGAGGCTCGTATCACGTAATTACCTGTGTAGTTCATTTACCTACGTCTCTCCACATCATAAAGAGAGTGAAGACCTGAGCTGAAAAGGATAGTTCCCCCCCCCCCCTCCCTCTCCTTCCTCCCTCCACACATCCATTCTTCCTTCCTCCAAACCTTCATCCTACAGTATACCCATCCCCTTCCCCTCACGAGGCATCCCTACTGTTCACTAGGCACTTTCCCCCTCATCAGGCACCCCTCCCCTTACCAAACATCTCTTCCCTTCACCAAGCACCCTTCCCCTCACCAAGCATCCCTTCCCCTCACCAGGCATCCACCTCACTCTCCGCTTCACCTGTCAAACCTCCCAGCCCTCACCCACCCCCTCAAAGAATGTCAAGAAGAAGGCCCGTGTTTGAAAGGACATGTCCCTCGCGCCCTCCCTCTCCTCCCCCTTAACCCTCTCCCCCCCCTCTACTCACCCTCCTCTCCCCCCATCTCACCAGGCACAATCCTCACGTCTCTTTTTCTAAGCCATTGAGCAGGAAGTTTAATTTTGTGAGGGTCTGGTGCTGGGTAAACTTTAGCATAGTGGGGGCTTTTGTCATGACCAACCAAGGATACGAGTCGTTAGTAGTCTGACGAGGCAATGGGGGAAGCTCATCTCTGTTGACACGTGAACTGGAGGTGGTGGTGGTAGGTGGGTGGGAAGAGGGAGAGGGAATGGGAGAGGAGAAAATGGGAAGGGAAGGAATAAGAAGAAGGGGAGGAGAGGAAATAGGAGAGGGGATAATGGGGCGAGAAGGAGACGGAATGAGACTGACAATGAAATAAATGTGAGAAATTAACACAACATTTTATCACGGGAGAAATACGACTTTTAACTCGTGAAAAGTTTACCGCTACTAACATCTCTCTTATCATGTCTGTTTTCGGTATCAAATTCGACGAAATGAATAGCTTAAAGTTACACCAAAGAATATCATTACTGATACGATCCAGAAATTTGGCTATGATGGGTCCTCTTATGTGGAAGATACAGTGTGGTCAGCTGCTCAAAGAAGAAGGATCACAGAAACGAAACACAGTCATTCACAGAAAACGGTCAGTATTCATTCACAGAAAACGGTCCAAAGTCATTCACAGAAAACGGTCCTAATTCATTCACAGAAAACGGTCCTAAGGCATAAACATCCACATAATTGACATCTATTAAAATATCCACTGCTATTCGTGACCCTAAAAGGCAAAGAGACTTGTCACAGCTAAATTAATTAACCAAGACTTAAGGTATAAACCATTCCATCTAAGCAAAGGAAATCTAAAGATACATCATAGTACAATGACCATAAATAACATCTCTATAAGGGGGAATCCAAGGAGCTTCGTCCCCTGATATCAGAGAAGAGAACCAGACTGTAAATTCCTCGCCAACTTCCTCTTGAAATTTCAGGGAGATCCATGAATGTTTTCTTGGCTACATTCCTTTGATCCTGAATCAAAGGAACAATGTAAACAGTGGAATCATTCAAGTTCGCCCAACCCTTGCAAATCCAAGACAGTTACTTCTACTGTGAGTTTCCTGGGATATATATATATATATATATATTAATTTCCAGGGGGTATAAATACTCATATACACGGAAAATTTTAAGTAAATAAACTATACTGTATCAAACTTGAAAGTAAATAAACTAGACTGAATTAAGATTGGGACAAAATCGGGAAAAAGCGGTGTGGTACGCTCAAAAGGTGTTAGTTTTCCCTACACATTCTACACTAAATATAATGTTGTTTACTATTCCTTGTATTTGTCCGCCACACATGGCAAATTTAATGCCGAAAAGGAGTTTGGCTTCTTCAGGACCCCTTCTTCACCAACTCTTCCCTTCCTGGCTCACCGATAGAACGCAGAGGGTCAGCGTAGATGGTGTTAAATCTGAGTGGGGCCGTGTAACCAGTGGGATTCCCCAGGGGTCAGTACTAGGCCCACTCTTGTTCACCAAAATAGGGCGGCAAATTAATTCAGGGTAGGATGCAAATGCATTACAGGAGGATCTAAATAAACTGCAGGGGTGGTCTGAAAAATGGCAAATGAAATTCAACACCAGCAAGTGCAGCGTACTTAATATTGGAAGAACAAATACTTATAATGTATACAGCCTGAACAACATCAACCTAGAGAAGTCGACTTGTGAAAGAGACCTAGGGGTACTTGTAAGCCCGGACCTACGGCCTAGAAAACAGTGCGTTAATGTTCAAAATAAGGCAAACAGAGTATTGGGTTTTATATCTAGAAGTGTAAGTAACAAGAGTGCAGAGGTCTTATTGCAACTATATCTTGCGCTAGTTAGGCCGCACCTCGATTATGCGGTTCAGTTCTGGCGCCCCTATTATAGAATGGATATAAATTCACTAGAGTCGGTGCAGCGAAGAATGACAAAAATGATTCCGGGACTTAGAAACCTTCCATATCAGGATAGGTTAATGAAACTTAACTTGCATTCCCTAGAAAGACGAAGAGTGCGGGGAGATATGATAGAAGTATTTTAGTGGGTGAAAGGAATCAATAAAGGGGATATAGATAAAGTTCTTATAATATCAGAGCAGGATAGGACTCGGAGCAACGGATTCAAGTTGGATAAGTTTAGGTTTAGGAGGGAGATAGGAAGAAACTGGTTCACAAATAGGGTGGTGGACGAGTGGAACAAGCTTAGCAACTTTGTAGTAAGTGCGGGAACTCTGGAAAGTTTCAAAAGGAGGCTAGATAGATTCATGGATAATAGAGAGTGGTAGTAACTCTCGACAGGAGCTGCCATGCACAGGCCAACCGGCCTATTGCAGACTCCTTATTTTCTTATGTTCTTAACCTCTTCCTTCCTCTATTCTCCCTCCCTCCACACTTCCATTATTCCTGTTATTCTTCCTTCTCACCTCTATTCTCCCTCCCTCCATACTTCCAGTCTTCCTTCATCCACACCTCCATTCTCTCTCTCCCTCCACACTACCATTCCACCTTCCTTCCATCCTCCTCAAGTCCATTCTCCCTTCCTCCACACCTCCATTCTCCCTCGACACCTTAAGTCATATCCCCTCCCTTACCCCACACATTTAACTCCCTCAGATATCACCACTAGTCCTTCTGAGAACTAAACTTCAACAACAGTGCCAAATTTACCCACATGACGCCGTGATCACTAACGTAAGAATGAAAAAAAAATTACGAAACAATAACGAGACAAAATAAAACAAAAGACATCAAGAATAGGACAAAAACGACCTGGAAAACAAAGCAATGGACACCAAAGGCATAAAATAAGACAATTAAAAGAAAAAATATAATTACAGTACGCACAAGAGAAATAAAGATATAAATACAGTAACAGAGAGAGAGAGAGAGAGAGAGAGAGAGAGAGAGAGAGAGAGAGAGAGAGAGAGAGAGAGAGAGAGAGAGAATAACAAGGTAACTAACTACAGACTCACTGATCGATCATTAGCATTTACCGCGCGGCTGGACAGGTAACGTGATTAGCACCTGGCCAATACCATCAACAGGTCTTCTCAGAGCTGGTGGCGCTGACCTGCCTGATAGAACACAGCAGCCAGTATTGTGAAGTGTGCGATGTCATGCAATGCAGATAGGGTGGAGGGGAGAGTGGGTGGAGGAGAGAGTGGGTGGAGGAGAGACTGGGTGCAGGATGAGAATGGGTGGAGGGGTAGAGTGGGTGGAGGGGAGAGTGGGTGGAGGTAGAGAGTACATAAGAAAATAAGGAGTCTGCAATAGGCCGGTTGGTCTGTGCATGGCAGCTCCTGTCGAGAGGGGAAGGGGAAGAGAGGGTGGAGGAGAGAGTGGGAGGACGGGACAGTGGGTGGAGTGGGAGAGTAGGTGGAGGAGCAAGGAACAAATGGAATTTACTTCGGATGGAACTGTTCGAAAAGTTAAATAATGTTTGTATATTTACGAACAACTGTTTGGTGTGTGTGTGTGTAATAATAATAATAATAATAATTAACGGTTTATTGAAAGAGCATGGCAGCCGGAAAGCTGAAAATATACAATTACATAATTGGGGAATGGGTCTCTTGATTTACAAATGATGTACAGGTAACATAAGTGAGACAAATATGATATATAATAATTAGGTGTTGATAACTTTTACAGTGGATGGGACTGAGCTGTTCTTATAATGATCAGTTCGTGCTCGTATGGGCTGGATGCGGTTGGGCAGGTGTGTGTCCACGTGGCCAGGGGAGTAGCTTGGGGCAATGCAGGTGTGCTCCATCCTTCAGGTTAGGTCAGGTGAAGCCGTGAGGTCAGGTCAGATCCAGCCACACTCCGTATTACACTGCTGTGTTTTTGTGCTTTTCCTTGGAGTGCACAAGTGACAAGTTACATAAGAACATAAGAAAATAAGGAGTCTGCAATAGGCCGGTTGGTCTGTGCATGGCAGCTCCTGTCGAGAGTTACTACCACTCTCTATCATCCATGAATCTATCTAGCCTCCTTTTGAAACTTTCCAGAGTTCCCGCACTTACTACAAAGTTGCTAAGCTTGTTCCACTCGTCCACCACCCTATTTGTGAACCAGTTCCTTTCTATCTCCCTCCTAAACCAGCGAAAATTTAAACATGATACCCGAGGCACCGACTCTATTCAGAGATAGTGAAGAAAACAAATTAAGTGAGATAGTAGTGACTAGTAACGATGTTAGTAAGCAAATAGACAAACTAAAGCCTAATAAGTCACCTGGTCCCGATGAGATATTTGCCAGAGTATTAAAGGAATGTAAGGAAGAGCTTAGTATGCCCTTAGCAAAGTTGTTTAACATGTCCTTAAAAACAGGTGTAGTACCAGAATCCTGGAGGATAGCGAATGTAATACCGATCTTCAAGAAGGGGGATAGATCACTATCCTCTAACTACCGCCCAATCAGTCTAACATCAATAGTAGGCAAATTACTGGAAGCAATCATTTCAAACTCTATTCGAAATCACCTGGAGAAGCACAGATTGATCAATGATTCCCAGCATGGCTTCACAAGCGGACGTTCTTGCCTAACTAATCTATTAACATTCTTTTCATCAGTTTTCGAATCAGTGGACGAGGGGCACAATTATGATGTGGTATATCTCGACTTTAGCAAAGCCTTCGACAGAGTACCCCACGAAAGACTAATTAGAAAGGTAGAAGCTCATGGCATCAAAGGTGACATCCTTAAATGGATTAGGGCGTGGTTACAGGACAGGAAACAGCGAGTGAGCATTAACGGCACTAAGTCCCATTGGAGCAACGTCACAAGTGGAGTTCCCCAAGGCTCAGTACTTGGACCATTATTGTTTATTATATACATAAACGACATAGATATCGGCATAGACAGCAACATAGTAAATTTGCTGATGATACTAAAATAGGACGTGTTATCAAATCTGACGAGGACTCGACAAAACTACAGGAGGATCTAAACAAATTTTTCGAATGGTCTGAAAAATGGCAGATGAAATTCAACATTGACAAATGTAAAGTACTCAGTATAGGGAATGTAAACAGGGAAACCAGATACCAGATGAACAACGATGCCATAGAGAAATCCGACTGCGAGAGAGATTTAGGAGTAATGATAAGTAGGAACCTTAAGCCAAGTAAACAATGTGTTTTTGCTCGTAACAAGGCTAATAAAGTACTTGGGTTCATACAAAGGAGTGTTAGTTACAAGACTAGCGAGGTCATCCTAAAACTGTATCTTGCTCTTGTGAGACCACACCTGGATTACGCAGTCCAGTTCTGGTCACCGTATTACAGAATGGATATAGAATCCTTGGAAAGAATCCAGAGGAGAATGACAAGACTAATCCCGGGTATCAGGAACCTTGAGTATAGAGACAGGTTAAAGCATCTTAATTTGCACTCCCTTGAGAGACGTAGAGCGAGGGGCGACCTGATAGAGGTGTATAAATGGAAGGCAGGGCTAAACAAAGGGGACATTACAAAGGTACTCAAATTATCCAACCAGGAGCGAACTCGTAACAATGGTTTTAAATTGGACAAATTTAGATTTAGGCGTGAAATAGGTAAACACTGGTTTGGAAACAGAGTAGTGGATGAATGGAACAAGTTACCAAATATCATCATTAACTCGAATACGCTGAATTGCTTCAAACATCGGTTGGATGCTCATATGAGCAATAGGGGTTGGGTGTAAACGGGACTGCCCAGTATGGGCCAATAGGCCCGCTGCAGTTTCCTCCATTCTTATGTTCTTATGTTAAATCCGTTGCTCCGAGTCCTATCCTGCTCGGATATTATAAGAACTTTATCCTAAAACTGTATCTTGCTCTTAAGAACATAAGAACATAAGAAAGTGGGATACTGCAGGAGGCCGACTGGCCCATACAGGGCAGATCCCTTTCACACCCATCCCAGCACTTCCATGTGCCTATCCAACTTCGTCTTGAAGCTCCCTAGCGTCCCCGATCCTACTATAGCACTCGGTAGCCTATTCCACATATCCACAACTCTATTACCAAACCAGTGCTTGCCTATGTCCTTTCTGAATCGGAATTTATCTAATTTAAAGCCATTTGTTCTAGTTATTTCGTTATTACTGAGCTTCAGAACATCTTCCATTTTACCCTTGTTAATCCCACTCACCCACTTGTACACCTCTATCATATCTCCCCTAACTCTACGCCTCTCTAATGAATGCAAGCCTAAGCTTTTCAGTCTTTCTTCATATGTAAGGTTTCTAATATTATGGATCATTTTTGTCATTCTTCTTTGTACTCTCTCCAAAGAATCTATGTCCATTCTATAATAAGGACACCAGAACTGAACCGCATAATCCATGTGTGGCCTCACTAATGCTAGGTAAAGTTTCAAGATAACGTCAGCAGTTCTGTTACTCACAGACCTAGATATGAACCCTAGAATCCTCTTTGCCTTGTTGCGAACGCTAATACATTGTTTTCTAGGTTTCAAGTCGTTCTGGTCACCGTATTACAAAATGGATATAGACTCCTTGGAAAGAATTCAGAGGAGAATGACAAGACTAATCCCGGGCATTAGGAACCTTGAGTATAGAACAGGTTAAATCTTAATTTGCACTCCCTTGAGAGACGTAGAGCGAGGGGCGACCTGATAGACGTGCAGGGCTAAACAAAGGGGACATTACAAAGGTACTCAAATTATCCAACCAGGAGCGAACTCGTAACAATGGTTTTAAATTAGACAAATTTAGATTTAGGCGTGAAATAGGTAAACACTGGTTTGGAAACAGAGTAGTGGATGAATGAAACAAGTTACCAAATATCATCATTAACTCGAATACGCTGAATTGCTTCAAACATAGGTTGGATGCTTATATGAGCAATAGGGGTTGGGTGTAAACGGGACTGCCCAGTATGGGCCAATAGGCCCGCTGCAGTTTCCTCCATTCTTATGTTCTTATGTTCTTATATCCCCTTTATTGATTCCGTTCACCCACTTAAATACTTCTGTCATATCTCCCAGCACTCTTCGTCTTTCTAGGGAATGCAAGTTTAGTTTCTTTAACCTATCGTAATTCACAAAAGACTTGGTTCAATATTCGTCAACTGTTTCTACTTTAATGAACAACTTTACAAGAGATAATTTATATGATCAACAACAGCAAATAACGCATCAACAAACTAAAGCCTAATAGGTCACCTGGTCCCGATGAGATATTTGCCAGAGTATTAAAGGAATGTAAGGAAGAGCTTAGTATGCCCTCAGCAAAGTTGTTTAACATATCCTTAAAAACAGGTGTAGTACCAGAATCCTGGAGGATAGCGAATGTAATACCGATTTTCAAGAAGGGGGATAGATCACTATCCTCTAACTACCGCCCAATCAGTCTAACATCAATAGTAGGCAAATTACTGGAAGCAATCATTTCAAACTATATTCGAAATCACCTGGAGAAGCACAGATTGATCAATGATTCCCAGCATGGCTTTACAAGCGGACGTTCTTGTCTAACTAATCTATTAGCATTCTTTTCATCAGTTTTCGAATCGGTGGACGAGGGGCACAATTATGATGTGGTATATCTCGACTTTAGCAAAGCCTTCGACAGAGTCCCCCACGAAAGACTAATTAGAAAGGTGGTTAGGGCGTGGATACAGGACAGGAAACAGCGAGTGAGCATTAATTGCACTAAGTCCCATTGGAGCAACGTCACAAGTGGAGTTCCCCAAGGCCCAGTACTTGGACCATTATTATTTATTATATACATAAACGACATAGATATCGGCATAGACAGCAACATAAGTAAATTTGCTGATGACAGTAAAATAGGACGTGTTATTAAATCTGACGAGGACTCGGCAAAACTACAGGAAGATCTAAACAAATTTTTCGAATGATCGGAAAAATGGCAGATGAAATTCAACGTGGACAAATGTAAAGTACTCAGTATAGGAGATGTAAACAGGGAAACCAGATACTAGATGAACAACGATGCCATAGAGAAGTCCGACTGCGAGAGAGGTTTAGGAGTAATGATAAGCAGGAACCTTAAGCCAAGTAAACAATGTGTTTTTGCTCGTAACAAGGCTAATAAAGTACTTGGGTTCATACAAAGGAGTGTTAGTTACAAGACTAGCGAGGTCATCCTAAAACTGTATCTTGGGCTTGTGAGACCACACCTGGATTACGCAGTTCAGTTCTGGTCACGGTATTACAGAATGGATATAGAATCATTGGAAAAAATTCAGAGGAGAATGACAAGACTAATCCCGGGCATTAGGAGCCTTGAGTATAGAGACAGGTTAAAGCATCTTAATTTGCACTCCCTCGAGAGAAGTAGAGCGAGGGGCGACCTGATAGAGGTGTATAAGTGGAAGTCAGGGCTACACAAAGGGGACATTACAAAGGTACTCAAACTATCCAACCAGGAGCGAACTCGTAACAATGGTTTTAAATTAGACAAATTTAGATTTAGGCGTGAAATAGGTAAACACTGGTTTGGAAACAGAGAAGTGGATGAATGGAACACGTTACCAAATATCATCATTAACTCGAATACGCTGAATAGCTTCAAACATAGGTTGGATGCTTATATGAGCAATAGGGGTTGGGTGTAAACGGGACTGCCCAGTATGGTCCAATAGGCCCGCTGCAGTTTCCTCCATTCTTATGTTCTTATGTTAACAGCAGCAGTATACAACAGATCAGCAATAACAGACAACAGATCAACAACAGTACACAACAGATGACAGGAAGCTAACAGTAGTGTGTCTGTTGTTCGCAAAGGCATAGAAATATAACACATGTAAGATAGAACAAAAATAACACACACTTACGGAAGGCAGAAGAGAAACTTACATACACCTGTCTTTCACCTCGACAAAATAAAGGTTAATTAACACAGGTAAAAACCACAGGTAACCAAAGCAGTCACTGAGTTCCAACTGAATACACAGAAATTCATCATCAATTTCTGAACAAACACTTAACCTAAATATATACAAAGGAAATAGAAGAAAAGATTAGAAAAGACGAAAATCAAATAAAAACAAAGAGTGACACTTACCCCTAAAAAATTTAAGAGGCAGGAGTTGGTTCTTATGGTGGTGGGTAAGAGGGAAGAAGAGGTAGATGAAGGGGGTAGGAGAAGAGGAAGGGACGGAGTGAAATGGATGGGAAGGGGAAGAGGGAGGAGGAAAGAAACGAAAGGATGACAGAAAGGGGACAAAAGGAAAAAGGGAAAAATGAGAGAGAGAGAGAGACTACATCAACACAAGAACAACACAAATATCATAACAGGAAAAACTACAACACTAACACTCACCCAGACGTAGTGATAGACGGTCCTCATGATGGGTGGGTGTCGGGCAGAAGGTCCAGCTGAGGGCGGCGAGACAAATCCGTTCCCCAGTTTTTTTTCCTTTATACTGGGGAATTGGATGGAAGGTTCACCACAACACACTAACACACACTGATACACACACACCACACTTATTTTTTTTTTTTTTTTGGGGGGGGGGACACTAGTGGCCTTTAATTCCTTACCGACACACTAAAATAACCATATCACACTCTGAGTATTATTGTCAATCCCATCCTTAAGAATGAGTCTCGACATAGGTCATAGTATGAGGCTAATATATGTTATTCTCGCCGCTTTGGTCATTTTCGACATTCTAATAGATATATATTTTGTATTGGGGTATTTATCTTATTTTTCTACTGTATAATATATTTTCTATGATTTCACACACACTCATAATGTTGTAGCACTTTATCTAAGGTGAAGCTTCTGTAACACAGGTGAGAAAGGTAACACCAAGATATAATAATGACGTGAGAGACTTCAATCACAACAAATAATACGAATTACCCCAAATAAACCACCACTGAAGCATCTAATTATAAGACTCACTTTTCCTCGTACAAGAAGGAATCGCGTTGGTCTTATGAGAGAACACGAGAGAAACACAGATATCAGGGAGTACATATGACCTCTTGAGTGCCGCGCCTGAGGTGAGACAACAAGCAGGTAATACATACAGGTACACCCACACCCACACCCCCCCCCCCCCCCACCACCACCACCAACTGAGGCCATCACGTTCCTGGTAACTTGTAACTGTGTATCTCTGCCCCAAGAACTAGTGTTACCTGCCTACACCTCCTACAAGAACCTCCTGGTAGAATTTAAACCAAGTGAATAGACATATATAAACCACAGAAACATTTTAGCTAAACCTTAAATAAACTTAAACCAAACTTACGATACAGTTCGAACCCATCCTCGTGATATTCTTAAGATCTTCCTGTTAAAATGTATCTCCGGTAAATACTAATAAACCCTTGTTGGAATACTTCTTTATTGAGACAGTTAGCCCGGAGCTGGTGATAAACACTCCACATTGACCAGCACACTAACTCTACACACAATACTCATCGTGTTTGTATACATCAGTGAGAGGAATATCCCAGTACACACATAAACATTGGTGTGTGTGTGTGTGTGTGTGTGTGTGTGTGTGTGTGTGTTTGCTCCACTAAACCAACAAGAATCATGACCACAGTAAAGTCAAAGAGCTAGCAGTGTTGGCAGGGGATAATGGAAAGTGGCGACCTGCTGAGTGGCACACACACACACACACACACACACACACACACACACACACACACACACACAAATAAATAAATAAATAAATAGAAAATAAAAAAAATATATAAATTTAACACAGGTGATGACCCAAAATGGCGTCTAAAATGCACCAAGACTACAAATGCATAAATCCTATGAACTTTACTTAGGATTAATATTTGATAATAATACAGGTGGCACAAATTACACGTCACTTAACACAACTTAGCAGGCGACGAAGGGTGGATGGATGACAAGGAATGACTTTGTTATTATAGGAAAAGTTGATGATGGATGAACGACAGGCCCAAGGGTTGACCGGAATACAAGAGATGAATAAGAAATGGTCGGGGATATTTGTATTTGATGGATTGGTGGTGGATAAGAGAGAGAGCGAGAGAGAGAGAAAGAGAGATGAAAAACATGCGTCTAACACAAACCAATAAATAAAACACTCAACACGAACACAATGAAACACTCAGCAGAGACACAGTGATGAATGAAACACTCGGCAAAGACATACTGATGAATGAGACACAAATGAATGGACACACCCAGAATATAAACAGTGTAGGTGACCAGCGTGTACCCAGCTGGAACCACACTTGTCCCCTCAGGAGCTTGTATATATTACATCTTCCTCGTCATATATTATTCCTACTGGCTACCTCCTCACCTGCTCCTTCTCCTCCTCCTCATCCTTACACCCCATAACCTCTAAACCTTATTCTCCTTCTCCCCATTCTTAAACCCATAACCTCCCCACCTTCTCTTCCTCCTTAAACCCATAACCTCCCCACCTTCTCTTCCTCCTTACACCCAATAACCTCCCCACCTCCTCCTACTCATCCTTACACTCCACAATCTCTCCTCCCCTTTTCAAAGATCATGGGAGTGAAAGGGAGGAAAGCAGGGATATTAAACCAGGAAGCTCTCTCCGAGTTTCCAATCTAATCGTTTCTCTGTCAACCGAAACACTTGCTTGTAGACGGAATATATTCAACAACAGGGATTGGATTACTTGGTACATGAAAGTGCATCACCAAGACCTAAGACGTGTAAGAATACCAGTAAATTCTAACAATATCTGGCAGACTTATGGCTCCCTGAACGTGGGAGAACAGTAACAGCCTTAGTTTGTTTACACTACAGCCAGTGACAGTTTCTACGACGCGATGGGTGACTCTTGTAGCTTCAGTGTCCTTAATACATACGTGTTTGATATCCACAGCAATGTTTAATCTGGGTAGTCGATGAAGAGGATGGAGGTTTGAACTAACATTACGCAGTATATTAGCTGAATGAACTTATTTCTTTCTTCAACAGAGGTACAGTATCCCACATGGCCTGAATTATAGTTGGATCTCGTAAATGAATTCTTGTCCGTTTTTCTTCCTTTACAAAAGTTGTATAGAATTAATATCTCTCTCTCTCTCTCTCTCTCTCTCTCTCTCTCTCTCTCTCTCATAACAAGTCACACACTACCAATAAACCATGTTTTTCCCTCATCCACATTTACCACAATGTAACATGGCCGAAATACCAAGATAGACACCCAGTAGCATATTAATCAGGTGGTCAGAAATACTTAAGGTAAGCAGTGTTGCCTATGAGCGAGGTTAACATAAAGGAGATCTAATGTAAACAAAGAGTAAATAAAGCGAGGTTCATAGACGATTTGATAAACTTTGTAAATAAGAAAAAAAATCGATAAACTTGGGTAAATAATACATCTTGAAGATTTTTGTTAAAGATAAATTAAGAAATACAGTGAAGAAATACAGTGATCATGTATTAAATGAATGAGTACTTCCGATCACTTTATGAGTACCTAAGATTCTGCAATCCTTTAAAAAATACAACCTGGGATATTTAAGAACCTGGGATAACCTCAAGGCCTGGGATAACCTGAGTACCTGGGATATCTGGGATGCGCGAGATAACTCAAATACTGGGCCTTGAGTGTGCTTCCTGAATACGTCTATAATTACTCGTCTTGATATTCCCTTCATGCTTAAACCATTTCAATTAGATACGCCTGAGTGTGCATCGCTTCTTGGAATGTTACCTTTGTTAAGTGGTGGTGGGATGAGAGAGAGAGAGAGAGAGAGAGAGAGAGAGAGAGAGAGAGAGAGAGAGAGAGAGAGAGAGAGAGAGAGAGAGATATATACTACACACATCCAGAGAAAAAAACCCATTCCGCATACAACAAAATCAACACACACACACACACTGTTTAGGTCGCCCCAGAAAGCACTCGACACCCTCTCAATCAGACCCCCTCACATCAGGTAGCTACGTGCCTCGCCAACTAATGAAACAAACCTCCTTAAGTTCCCACCTTACTTTCCTGGGGGGTTTAAATTCCCAAACTTTCGTAAGTCATCTTCGTCCTTGCAACTGATGAGAAGGAATCTTTCTATACGATATAAAGATGGAGTCACAAAATGTTCGTAAGTTATATGGTGCATCTGTAATTATAAATGAACGTTGGAAAGGCTTTATCTAACCGATTCACTTATACAACGCAAAGGTAGATTCTAAAATATACGTAAGATAAATTTTACATCTGAAACTAGGATGTATATGTGTAACTCAGGTGCGACGCCAAGGTGAATTCTCAGATAATCGTAAGTTAAACATTCTTACCTTTAACTATGAATCCTCGAAGGCATCTTGCATTCACGCCACGACACAAACATTGATTCTTTAAGGTGCGTATATTACCTGGCTTACTCCTACCTGGATATATGACTCAGTTAAACTACGCTTCTAAGAGGACGGGGAGGCCGCCTTCATCAGCCACTCAACAGGTGTTACTAATGCGTTCTCAGAGGTGATATTTCTGCCTCCGCCTGCATGGGGATGAGAGAACGCTTCTATTTACGGTAGAGTCTCAGTGTACTTTAGGTGTCATCTTTGTCTCGTAGTTTAAGTGAGCCAGTTGGATGCTATATCAAAACTCAAAGAAATATGAAACTTTACGTACAAGCCTTTGAGAATACATTTTGGTTGTAATTCAAGTATGATAAAATTTCAGTTACTATACAGACACTAACCTAACCTAACCTAACCTAACCTAACGTTACCTAACCTAATCTAACCTAACCTCACGAAACCTTAAGAATCCATATTTATTCTCAACCTAAATGCGACAGACAGATATACCTTCTTACATCCCCAGTTACCATGAAGAAATAACATACGACTCTTTCAGCATCGCGTCCTCAAAGACGCTAAATATTGACGTCTTCTGAGTTGATCTCATCACCTCGGTAATATTTCTGGCCTTAGCTGGAGTATCTATAATTTAACTCTAGAGGATTATGGTGAGTTCTTATGAGTATAATTAAGTACAGGGGTGATAGTTGTTGCTTAGTATGACAGGTTAAACAAGCGATGAGTGTTGATTACTATGACATGTTAAACAAGTGATAGTTGTTTAGTGTGACCTGTAAGCTTGTTATTGATCAGTATGGGAGGTAGTACGAGAGATGGTTGTTGATTTATATAAATGGTTATACGACAGTTACTTGTTGATTGGTATTATTATGCAAGTACCAGCTGTTAGGTAAGTGAGATTGGTTATACAAGCGCTGGATCTCGACTAACATGATTATTTATTACATAGTATCAGTTGTCGATAATTATTATTTTTTATACAAGAGCTGACTGTTGATTAGTTCTACTGTTTACATAAGTGGTGATTGTACTTAGTTTATTACTGGTATTTATAGAAGAGTGAGTTCAGCCTTCCTCTACACACACACACACACACACACACACATTCTCTCTCTCTCTCTCTCTCTCTCTCTCTCTCTCTCTCTCTCTCGGTCGGCCATGGTCGTGCTGACGTTGAGCTAATTCCACACACACCCACAACATGTCAGTAAATCAATAACTGTCAGGGTTGTCAGTCTTTGCGTCAGCCTCTTCATCACCCGGGACGCACACATTGTACCATGGTCCGCATACGGTAGTGCGTTGGCAGTGCGTCAAGGTTTGGCCTTCCCCTACCTTCCCCTCCCCTGCCTTGCCCTCACCTACCTTGCCTTCCCCTATCTTGCCCTCCCCTGCCTTGCCCTCACCTACCTTGCCTTCCCCTCCCCTGCCTTGCCCTCCCCTCCCCACCCCTGCCCTGTCTTGCGCTCCCCTGCTCTGCCTTGCTCTCCCCTACCTTGCCATGCCCCACCCTGCCCTGCCTTGCCCTCCCCTGCCCTGCCCTGCCTTGCCCTTTCCTAGCCTGCCTTGCCCTCCGGAAACGGGTTCATTCTCCCCCTATTAGCGAGAAACAATGGTGAGCGTGTCTAACTCAGCTGAGAAATCTAGTGAAGAAAATCAATCTTTGGTGAGAAATAGCGGACAGGTACGTGTGTGTGTGTGTGTGTGTGTGTGTGTGTGTGTGTGTGTGTGTGTGTGTGTGTGTGTGTTATACATACAATATCAACCTATAATAACAACATAACCAACAGGATAAATCAATAAACCACGAAATAATAAACTTAACCAAATAACTACATTACATATATATTGGCCGTATTATTTTTAAATTACAAAAACAATACATTAATTTTCCATTGAACAAAAAGTAAAAAAAAATAAAATAATAATAATATTCCTTCTCTCAGTGACGAGTTCCCACACCTATATTACCATTTAACTGTCCACTACACCTACCCCCTCCCCCCCATGCTGTGACCCACAACCATTAGTCACAACACCCCATAACACAGTGACCTCCTGAACACAATTCCCAAAAGGAGTAACCAGATGGATAAGGCGTATATGGAATTATTACTACCAATTCCTGATTCCATAAATTCCAGGTGTATGGGAGTTATTTCAACAATTCTAATTTCCGGATTATCTTGCCTTACAAGGAGTATTGTAACCATTACTAATTTCGGATATTCTAGGCGTATCCCGAGTTACTGGAACTATTGCCAATTTTGAAATTTACAGTCGTTTGGACTTTGTTAAAAATTCCCTTTTTCTGGGATTTTTAGGCGTATATATAAGTTCGAAGGAGCGACTATTAATATTAGCTGCTTGCAAGAAGAGAGAAGAAGAGAGGTAAAACAGAGCGGGAGACACAGAGGAAACACAAACAGAATAGAGAGAACACACCGCACTATTACACACTGCGTTAGGCCTATAGAAGTTATACAAAAAATAGCCCAAAAGTTATCATTATTTCCCAAAAGTTCGCAGGGTGGTAGAGGCTGGATAAGACGATTACCCTCCAAAAAAGGCCTTTATGACATGTGTGCTAACAGGAGGTAAAAATAGGTGAATCAGAGGCAGTAGAGTGCTATAGTGGACACAGAGGCAGGCAACACAGTACCGAACCTTGTTGACTTTATAAATTGGTGGAGCTTTAACTGAACAGTCCGCCACGAGACAAACTACTGCTGAAAACATTACCAAATAGATTTATCCAGTAGAATGTGTTTATTTTTACTACTATCACGGGGGAGTGACTGTTGAATAAGGATGAGCACGTAATTGCCATCTCTAATGTTTAGGGCTGTTGCCAATGTAAACACCATGGGATTTGATTTAGGTGATTGGGTAACCGTGGTAGTTTAATTACTGGATGACGAAGAAAGGATATTTTTTTTATATAAATGACTTTTGTATATGTAATTTTAAATGAATGACACCTGTTGCTAATTTCCCCTAATGATAAATAAACATTATACATGCACACGTGTGGGTAGGTAATTAATTATAACTGACGCATTGTTATAGAGGTGTGTGTGTGTGTGTGTGTGTGTGTGTGTGTGTGGCTGAAAATATACAAACTTACATTTGATTTAGGCATAAGGAATATTACTGCACCTTGACCTCTTCCTTCACTGCCTCTCTCACCACCCCCCCCCCCCTCTCCTCTTCCTCCCCCTCCGGTAAGGCCCCTCGAAGCATTGACCTCGCAGCTAATGGTAGTCGTACTTGCCACCCCTTCTTTTCCTTTCACTTCTTTTTCTTCACTCTATTCTCTCCCTCATTCTACCTCCTCTCCCTCCTCATTGTTCTCTACCTCCTTCAACTCCTTCACCCTCCTTAAGGTTTCACCGAGTCATCCTGTGTAATATAAGGTTGAAACATCGATCTATCCGTAACTGATACCTTTTTTTTTCAGGCATTCTATTCCTCCTTCTCTCTTCCTTCCCCAATTTTCTTTCCTTCATTGTCCTTCCTTCCTCCTCCCTGCCTTCTTTTCCACTCTTCCGTTTCCCCTTCGTTACTCCACCTATCAACATCTCATCACTGGCAACACAGGTGAGGCGCGAAGCTTTTAGTTAACTTTCATTAAGCTTCGCATTAAGCTGACAAGGGGTACTGGGAAGCTGGAGGGGGGGTGGGGCAGGAAGCAGGAGAGGAAGCCATTGGTAGGGGAAAGAAAAGTGGTGGTAAAGAGAGAGAGAGAGAGAGAGAGAGAGAGTATCATCCACCTCCCTCTCTCCGTCCGTGTATCCGGTCCTATAAAACTCCATACAACTTGCCTAAACAAACAAACAAATGATAATATCAGTTACCGGTGCATAGGACACGAGAATACTACCGCTGCCCTGCTCCTTCTACCGCTTCCTCCTCCTACGCCACCTCCTCTTCTTCTTCCCTCTCCTCCCTAATGCCTGGTGCGATGTGGCAACTCTTTCCCAATGCCTCGAATTTAATTGCTCTTGGAAAATTAAGGTGTATTGTGGGCTGAGCTGTGGATACGACGGCGAGAATAATTATCTTCTTTTTTTCGTAGTTTTCGTTTTTTTTTTCCTCGGGTTTTTTAGACGAAGGATTTCTATAATTGTGGTTAATTGATTTGAAAAGTAGGCAACCAGTGTCTCCCACAGTTGGTTTGTTGTTTTTGTTGTTCTTGCTATTGTTGTTGATAGGGGATGAGGAAAATTGAGTGAGGAAATAGTAATTGGCAGTATAAGTAATAGTGGTAGAGGCAGTATAAGTAATAGTGGTAGAGGCAGTATAAGTAATAGTGGTAGAGGCAGTATAAGTAATAGTGGTAGAGGCAGTATAAGTAATAGTGGTAGAGGCAGTATAAGTAATAGTGGTAGAGGCAGTATAAGTAATGGTGGTAGAGGCAGTATAAGTAATAGTGGTAGAGGCAGTATAAGTAATAGTGGTAGAGGCAGTATAAGTAATAGTGGTAGAGGCAGTATAAGTAATAGTGGTAGAGGCAGTATAAGTAATGGTGGTAGAGGCAGTATAAGTAATAGTGGTAGAGGCAGTATAAGTAATAGTGGTAGAGGCAGTATAAGTAATAGTGGTAGAGGCAGTATAAGTAATAGTGGTAGAGGCAGTATAAGTAATAGTGGTAGAGGCAGTATAAGTAATAGTGGTAGAGGCAGTATAAGTAATAGTGGTAGAGGCAGTATAAGTAATGGTGGTAGAGGCAGTATAAGTAATAGTGGTAGAGCAGTATAAGTAATGGTGGTAGAGGCAGTATAAGTAATAGTGGTAGAGGCAGTATAAGTAATAGTGGTAGAGGCAGTATAAGTAATAGTGGTAGAGGCAGTATAAGTAATAGTGGTAGAGGCAGTATAAGTAATAGTGGTAGAGGCAGTATAAATAATGGTGGTAGAGGCAGTATAAGTAATAGTGGTAGAGGCAGTATAAGTAATAGTGGTAGAGGCAGTATAAGTAATAGTGGTAGAGGCAGTATAAGTAATGGTGGTAGAGGCAGTATAAGTAAAAGTAGTAGAGGCAGTATAAGTAATGGTGGTAGAGGAAGTATAAGTAATGGTGGTAGAGGAAGTATAAGTAATGGTGGTAGAGGCAGTATAAGTAATGGTGGTAGAGGCAGTATAAGTAAAAGTGGTAGAGGCAGTATAAGTAATGGTGGTAGAGGCAGTATAAGTAATAGTGGTAGAGGCAGTATAAGTAATGGTGGTAGAGGCAGTATAAGTAATGGTGGCAGAGGAAGTATAAGTAATGGTGGTAGAGGAAGGCAGGTAACATAGATATTAACAGGACACAGGTGGATGGCTCCTTCACCGCCTGGGCTCACTGGCGACACAAGTTCAAAACAAGTTCACCTCACCGACCAAAACAAGTTCACTTCATCAACCATAACAAGTTCACTTCACCGACCAAAACAAGTTCACTTCACCGACCATAACAAGTTCACTTCACCGACCATAACAAGTTCACTTCACCGACCAAAACAAGTTCACTTCACCGACCATAACAAGTTCACTTCACCGACCATAACAAGTTCACTTCACCGACCATAACAAGTTCACTTCACCGACTTGTTTAGCGATAAATACATAAAATGGTTGGTATATCCTGTTACAAGTTCCTGATCGAGTTTTGATTATATAAAATAGTTCATATCCTGTTAGAAATTTACTATTACTACTTATAACATATATTTATATAAAATGGTTATTGTCAAGTTGAGTTTACTATAAGAATTAGTTGATATTATGATTATTATGATATACGTACTATAACACCTGATATAATTAGTATCAATATCGGATTATAGTATGTATTTCACCTGTTTCGGGAGGACAGGTGAAGAAGCCATCATCATCACCTACCACCGAGCACCTGCGTCAAGCTATCTTGAGGTCACTCCCCTAGGTGAGGCGACCGACCGACCGACCGACTAGGTATAGGACTAGGCGGTTTTACGACACAACGCATAATGTCGCCTACAAGTCGTTGGTCCCATATGGTATATGTATATGTGAATATGACCCGTGGCAGCGTATATACCAAACCGGTTTAGGATACTCTTAACCCAGGGCTCAACTAGAGTGACATGTGTGGGGGTGTGATAGGCTAGGGCGGGGGCGCTGAGTGAGTGACTAGCAGGGGACCAATCAGGTATCACTCAGCTCACATAGATCGGTCTTATCTAAATTAATATCACAAAAAAAAAAAATTTAATCCCATAAAATTAACGAGTTTTTTTTTTTTGCTTTACAGAACTAAAACAGAACAAAGAAATTACGGTTATGTAACTGAAAAATATTGAAATTATTTTATTATCATATGTTGCTTTGTTAGACTCACAAAGATTCATGGTCAGACTCACAAAGATTCATGGTCAGACTCACAAGGATTCGGGGTCAAGGGCAGACTCACAAAGATTCAAAGACAAGAGCAGACTCACAAAAATTCAGCTTCTGATTCGCAACTATTCAGTACCTTAAAATTCAACCTCCAGTTTGTGTTAAAATAAACTTCGACTGTCAGTGAAATTTTCGACTTAATGTAAATTCTTAATCTTTAACAGGAAGTCAGGCCTGATAGATGTGTTCGTAATGTTTCCAATTACGAAGCAAAATTGACTCACAGACTTTTGAAAATCCTGTTCTTGCCAATGAATGATGCACCGGATAAAACCAAAAAAGATCTCAAAATGTGAAATCCGAAAAGACCGATGTGAGATCCGACAGTGCAATACCAAAATGATGTGATAGGAATGTGCGTACAGTAGATTGGGTTAAGGTTAGGTTAGGTTAGGTTAGATTAGGTTAGGTTAGATTAGGTTAGAAAGAAATGTTCTATTTAAGCTCATTTTTAAAGTCCCTTTCTCCTAATTTCAAGTCTAAAATTGACATAAAATCGTGTGTGTGTGTGTGTGTGTGTGTGTGTGTGTGAACTGGGGAATCTGGCTGGGCAAGATACCATACTGGCAGTGTTGTGAAGAGGACCATTATAACACGAGCAACATTGATCACAGATTAATCGATAATGAATATTCCATTAAAGCGTAAGACTCACAGCTCGTGTGTGTGTGTGTGGGGGGGGGGGGGGGGTCAGAACATATTCATCATAATAAATATCTCAAAGGCCCGTATGATTCACAAGCCACATGATTCACACGAAGCATGATTCACAAGACCTATGACACACTAGACGTATGCTTCACTAGACGTATGATTCACGAGCCGTATGATTCACTAGACGTATGATTCAGCGCCGTATGATTCACTAGACGTATGATTCACGAGCCGTATGATTCACGAGCCGTATGATTCACTAGACGTATGATTCACGAGCCGTATGATTCACGAGCCGTATGATTCACTAGACGTATGATTCACGAGCCGTATGATTCATAGGCTGAGTGAGTATGTCAAAGACCCGTAAAGTAATTTTGCTGGGAGGAGTACCTGAGTGAATCACAGGTAACTGTACACTGAAGTACACGTCACGAGACCACAGATTACTACCTGCCTCCACCACACACACACACACACACCACTATGCTAATGTGCCCTATCTCTATCTCACTTTGTTTATTTCTTTCTCTCTCCTTGTCTGTATGTTACATCTTTACCTGTCTCTCTCTTTCTCTTTCATATTCTAACTTTCAATTTATCCAAGATTCACTTAATATTTTTTCCGTCTAATATTTACCTATTTATGTTAATTTGTCTGTCTGTCTGTCTGTCATCCTTACACTTAAAAGCAGACCAGGAGGTGTGACATGAGTACTACACAAAATCACAAAAAAACAACAACAACACAGAAAATGACCCTCCCAGTGACCACTACTCTAGCTGAGGTTTAGTTAGCTGAGTATACCGACCACAGCTTTCACCACTCTTGGCTGTGGTTACCGTGTATCGTGGATAGTGGCCAGATAAAAGGAGTTTAAAGGGTCGTTGGTAACTATGTAATCAGCTGATTCTGTAGTAAACAATGGATGATCAGCTGATGTTAGAGTAAACATTACCAGCTGACGAACCAATAAACAACGAATATTTAACAAACAAAAAATAAACAAAATAACAAAAACATTAAAATGGGATAAACAGATAATGGAATGACCAACAGACACATCCAGCAACAATTATCCAAGAACAGTTGTTGTAATTACGGGATGGATCGCCTGTTAGATGCTGTAAATGATTGTTAATAGATGATGATGACGTGTAAATATGTAATAGTCTTCCTATGTTGACGGAATTTGTTGCAGAATATACAACAACAACAACAACAATAATTATAATAAAGAAGAACAACGACAACAACAACTACAATAACAAAGAAGAAGAAGAAGAAGAAGAAGAAGAAGAAGAAGATGATGATGATGATGATGATGATGATGATGATGATGAAAGAAAGGAAGAAAGAAGCACTCTACGATACCCATCTTTTTTTTCATCAGGTGAGGTGTCTACCGTGAGTGATGGCCCTATAATTGAGGTACGGCCTTACCTGTCCTCTTCCTACACCTTGAGACAGTAATTACAAGGCAGGATCACTACCTCTCAAACACTAACAAACAACTCATATCTCTTCCCAGATGTTCAATTATACAAAGGAGGCATTTGGGGAATTGAAGAGAAATTAGTCACAGGTACACATATACTCAGGTACACATATACACAGGTACATATACACACATTATATCCCCCCCCCCTCCCACACACACACACACTCCTCTGCTAGGCTATACACAGGTAATATGAAGTACCTGTGTTGTATAGTTATTAATGAAAATATGTCAGCAGTTAACTTAAATTACCAGTTGTAGATAGATAAATAGATAGATATTCAATCAAATCGTCATACAAGTTTACAATAATCGCTCAAACAGTCATAGACATCCTGGCATAGAGCAAACAACAACAACAACAACAACAACAACAACAACAAATCATTCAACAAATAAAATCTCAAAATCCAGCTCTTGAAAAATAAAAAGGACAAATATCACAAGAAACGTAACCCTTTAAATACCATAGGTGTACAGACTCCCACCTGGACTGTACTCTTGTTACGTAAATAAAAGGCAAAAATCACCTGCAGTCTGTCTCTCTGTCTTAAGGGGATAATTCAAGTACAGGTAAGAGACGAGCGATAACTTTTCAGCACCGAGAATTTACAGCCGAGCATAAATTGTTGAAGCTCTGGAAAGGTTATGAATTTATATATATTTTTTTATATCACTAAATTTAGGAAATATAAAAGCACTTGGCAAATTGTCGTGGTGTGTGGTGTTATAGTGAGGGGTTAGGATATTGTGGGGGAAACGTGATATTGTGGGGGAAACGTGATATTGTGGGGAATAAAACAGGATATTGTTGGGAGAAAAGAGGATATGGTGGTAAAAACAGGATAGTGTGAAGGGAAAATAGGAAATTGTGGGGGTTAAAAACAGGATATTGTGGGGTAAAAACAGGATATTGTGGGGTAAAAACAGGATATTTTAGATAGGAAAAGATCTTGATGATATTGTCAAAAAAACAGGGTAGTGAGGGTAAGAACAGGATACTATAGTGAAGAAGAAGAAGAAGACCTTTTATTACTGTATCATCCTCACTAATAGACAATAAACATTCTTACTCACTACCAAACTCCTCTTCCTCCTGCTCCTCTTCTTACTCCTGCTCCCCCTCCTCTTCTTCCTGCTCATCCCCCTTCTTCGTCATCCTGCTGCCCCTCCTCTTCCTCTTCTTCACCTTTTCTTGCGCCTCATCTTCCTGCTCCTCCTCCTCTTCCTCACCCTTTTCCTTCTCTTCTTGCTCCTCCCCCTCTTTTTCATCCTGTTCCTCCTCTCCCTCTTTCTCACCCTTTCCTGCTCCTCCCCCTTTTCCTTCTCCCCCCCCCCCTCGCCGCCCAAGGCCCAGGGAGGTATAACAGGGGATATTAACACTTAAAGGCACAAAAGACAACGGGAGAGGTTCGACCCAGCCAAACGTGCCCCGACATCCTCAATTTGGAAGGCGGTGATGAGGATAGGAATAATTGACGTCGATCTCATTATAGGGAGGATATAGGAAAAAGATGCCACCCGACCAGGCCTGAAGGAGGTATGGCTCTGGGCCCGAAGGAGGTATATAGTTCAGGCCAGAAGGAGGTAGAGTCCAGGCCAAAAGAAATGTACAATACAGGCCCGAAGGAAGTACAACCCAGGCCCGAAGGAAGTACAATCTAGGCCCGAAGGAAGAACAATTCAGGCCAGAACGGGGTACAACCCAGTCTCGAAGGAGGTACAATCCAATGACAAAAAAACGTGCAGTTATAAAGGCAGTCTAAGCCCGAACATATATTATAAATTCGTCTTCATAATAAACGAAAAAAAATGGACAAATTATGAGAAAAATAAACAGTACGTACACCGCCATTAAACCAACCGGCGACACACTGTGAATCTTCTTGGGATTGATCACAGACGTAGAGAGACAGCCCGCAGGTGTAAGGTATTGCTGGTTGAGGAAGGTAAAGGAAAACCATCTCATGTCTCCCTTGTTTCAATTCATTATGGTGTCAAGGTCGTCAAGGAAGGCGTAGGTCCTCGCATCTTGGGAGGTGGGCCGTGTGGAGGAGGAGTACTTGGCACAGGATGTCACTAATTTGGTCCAGGTGGCAATCATTCATAAGTACTACACTGTGATCATGGGTAGCAGTACTGAGTCTTGTCCTGGGGTATCTCTGAGCAGTGCGCGTTGATGCAGAGAGAATATATGCAACAATACCGTGCACGCTGGCAGGTGTGCATATATGAAGTACTTGAGCGTTCATACCATATATTTAACTAACATTACTTGAATAGCGCTTCAGCTGTCCAGCCAAACAGGTTATATCAGACGTAGTGTCTGAGACAGGCGATTTTGCTTCGGCTCTCTGCACGCTGATTGGTGCAGTGCATTAGTACTAACATGATGACATGAATATACTCATGCATGTACGCGTAAACACATCATTTATGACACACACACACACACACACACACACGCAGTACATTTTGTTTACGACAGTTTATGCGTCTTTTTAGGCCCAAATATATATTGGGTACAATAACACCCCGTGAACTGTGTGTCAATGAGGCCACAAACACAATACATATCATCTCACACGACACAATAAGTAAAATGATATCTTTCAACTGTAGTGTGCAGTAATCTACGTGTTGCCCCCAATTACACCTGTCACGTGATACAGGAAAAATAAAGGTCGAGGATTTAAGCAAGGCCGACAAAGACTGTGACCCGTAACTACAAAGCAAGAGTAATACGAGCTGGGTCAAAGGTAAAAAAATATGAGATAAAATTTTACACATTTGTAAATTTATATGCGTTCAACCGAAGGCCCCAAAGGCTAGAAACTATCAACATGACATTTACCAAATATCAAGCTTTCTATGAAATGACCTGGAAACCGGAGTTAAAGGTCAAAAGTGAGGTATACAAGGTCAAAGGTCATTATAATAGCACAAGACTATGGCATGTGCGATCTAGCTCCGAGTAAAAATTATTTGTGGCGTTGATAAAATGTTATTACATGGGTAACGAAACCCTACAATATATATATATATATATATATATATATATATATATATATATATATATATATATATATATATATATATATATATATATATATATATATATTTATTTATAAACAAAATATTAAAAATGACCCCCCCAAAATTTTTAAAATGTAAACAAAATAATAAAAAAAAACAAGAAAAAATCATTACAAATATATAAAATTCATTAAACATTCACATGTTCAAGAAACTTATTTGTCTACCAAGAGACAAGTTTATTTATAGATAATTACAGCACATTACACACTACCAACACACACCTGTTCCAATTCTGTCACACCTCGTCACACCACTCCCCAAGTCTCTCTCTGCCACACCTTGTCACACCACTCCCCAAGTCTCTCTCTGCCACACCTTGTCACACCACTCCCCAAGTCTCTCTCTGTCACACCTTGTCACACCACTCCCCAAATCTCTCTCTGTCACACCTTGTCACACCACTACCCAAGTCTCTCTCTGCCACACCATGTCACACCACTCCCCAAGTCTCTCTCTGCCACACCATGTCACACCACTCCCCAAGTCTCTCTCTGCCACACCATGTCACACCACTCCCCAAGTCTCTCTCTGCCACACCATGTCACACCACTCCCCAAGTCTCTCTGCCACACCATGTCACACCACTCCCCAAGTCTCTCTCTGCCACACCATGTCACACCACTCCCCAAGTCTCTCTCTGCCACACCATGTCACACCACTCCCCAAGTCTCTCTCTGCCACACCATGTCACACCACTCCCCAAGTCTCTCTGCCACACCATGTCACACCACTCCCCAAGTCTCTCTCTGCCACACCATGTCACACCACTCCCCAAGTCTCTCTCTGCCACACCATGTCACACCACTCCCCAAGTCTCTCTCTGCCACACCTTGTCACACTACTCCCCAAGTCTCTCTCTGTCACACCTTGTCACACCACTCCCCAAATCTCTCTCTGTCACACCTTGTCACACCACTCCCCAAGTCTCTCTCTGCCACACCATGTCACACCACTCCCCAAGTCTCTCTCTGCCACACCATGTCACACCATCACACAAAGACTTCCACAGGACGAATAAGCTGTCTTTCAACCCGTCTAACTACACAGCCTCACTTAACCCCAAAAAAGAAAAGAAAAAACTAATGTACTTTTCTTAATTTCTACCTTTTTCAACTTACGCCCCAAATCTCATTCTTAAATTCGATAACTTTACTCACTCTCAACTTCTCTCCAGATTATTTTTACGAACGAAATGAATCAACTTCATCCACTAAATTTATTCAACTTCCGAAAGGTGATCATATTTTTGAAGTTGAATTTCTTTTCTTTCATTTTTGTTTTATTTCTAAACGACTGCAATTACCATTTCCAAATTGGTCATTATAATTTTTTTTCTTCTATCTAACGAGTCGATCTGAGTCAGCCCCGAGTCAGTATCTCAGATTATGGTCCTCTGCATAATGGTGAGATTACTATACTATTTATGTACCCGGAAATAATAATAGTAATAATAATAATAAAAATAATAATAATAATAATAATAATAATAATAATAATAATAATAATAATAACAATAATAATCATAATAATAATAATCCTCTGAATATATTAAGAGACTCTGGTAGTAATTTAACAACGTATGAATTTATGGCTGTCAAATACACACAATTAAACAACGTTTTCCAATTTGGAGTACTCTCTCTCTCTCTCTCTCTCTCTCTCTCTCTCTCTCTCTCTCTCTCTCTAAAGCAAAGGAAAACTTTTAGTGCTTGAAAAAAGTTATATATTTTTTCCCAACTTCTTCCTAAGACTTCCATATTATGTAAAAGTACTTTGATACTTTCTGAGAGAAGTACTGGATAGAGTACCTGTCTTAGTGGGTATTTATACTCCGTCTTACGTGGGCATCTGTTTAAAGCGTCCGTATATCTACAGTGGGTACCTGTATAAAGCAACCTCCTATACACAAAGAGGATCTGTATACAGTGTCCGCCAATCTACTGTGAATAACTATCTAAAGTTACCTCCTGTTTATAATGGGAACCTGTATAAAATGACCACCAACCAACAGCAGACACTTCGCTACAGCAACCTCTTCTCTACAGTGGGCACCTAATTGCATCAGACACCTCGCTACAGTAACCTCCTCTCTATAGTGTATATCTGTCTACAGCGACCATCCCTCCAAAACAACCTACCTGTCTAAAGCCGTCAACTCAACTCTGTACTCCAAAAATAATTCAAAATTCACACAGGTTTTTTGAGTCAATTACGGCCACAATAGAGGTGAGGCTGGGAGGATAAATATCATTATATCACCTTTTTATCCCTGGAGAAACCTTGTGGGTAAATCGTCCTCAAAAAATTTCGCAAGTCAAATTTTCGTCCGAGCTGGAGATGTGAGATGTACCTACTCGTAAGTGATCCACGTAAGGTAAAACACAGGGATAACTCGTCACTTACCTTTCTCCATTTGTACTGCGACATGAAGATGGATTCTCAAAGGTTAGTATGTTAAATTTCATCCATAACTAAAGAAGGTATAACGCAGCTAACTGACTCGTGTAAGTTAAGGCACAAATGTGGAGTCCCATTGGTTCTTACGTCAAATTTTTCTCTTAACTTGTTCATATAAACATGGAAACCAAAATGACGTCGAAGTTGCAATAATAATAAAAGTGACTTAACTGAATGCTCTCTCTCTCTCTCTCTCTCTCTCTCGTTATGAGTGAAATTCTACCCTAAGAATCTTTGTGACTCTGGACCCAGTTACTCCAGAGGTTTTTTAAAGAAGAAACAATTACTTTGTGACTCCACTTCTTGACAGACGAAGAAAATCTCTTCGTGTTTCTTTCGCTCTGTCTTACTCTCTCCTCTCCTTCTGCCTTCCTATTTCACTTCCATTCCTCTTACACACACACACACACACACACACACACACACACACACACACACACACTTGGACGTGCCCCTACACGCCATCACCACCTCAGGTAGACCAGCAGCCATATATGACGTGGTTCCTCCTATAACGTGGTTGAGTGGTTGAAAACTCCCTGTCTGCTCATCTGCCTCCTTAATAAACGATTAGCGATATTCAAGGACGACTTCATCAAACTCTTACCAGTTTTTATAAGACTCGGTCTGCCGATAACATGTAATTAACACGCTAGTATATAAGACGATCTATACTTAACATAAATATACATGCCGTGTTCCAGGAATTATACTTCATATAGTAAATTTTATAATACTGATTGGGTCTTCGTAATGCAGCTTTTTATATCAATATACTTACAGAATTATGTGTTAATATATTTATAAGGTTATATATCAACATACATAATGCATTTTATATTTAATAACATAGGCTCTAATTCTTACCTGGCAATGTGCATTAAGAAAATAAATTGATCCCGATGGTAAAGTTTTTCTTTATCTCTCGACGAAGAACCAACGAGAGTCTCTGTGCCACCCGGAGATGAACCGCAGCTAAGAACACAGCCTCCCCTCCCCTCCCCTCTCCTCCCAGCCCTTCGTCACCACCGCCCCTGGCCACCAAGTCCTTTACTGACCAATGGAAACATCACATTAAACGCTTCATGTTGACCAAAACAGAATAACTCGTCCAATACCACAGTTCTCTCTCCGCCAATTAGAATATAAAGTGACATGGGCTAAAATGTACTGCGGCACGATATCATTGGCTAGCATAATGGTATCACTAATATCACTCCCCCCTACTTATCAGCCAATAACAATAAGGATTGCCCGGCAGAGTACGAGAATATTATTGGTTACTACGGACGCTGAGGCCCCCACTTTCAGGGCCAATAAACTTCAAGAGGGATGTTATCTGACGCCGTATCAACCAATCATCATACAGTGTTCTGAATCTTAAGTATACTCCTCGGTAATAGGGCACAATCACCACTACATCGAGCGACTAACACACATACACACGACATCAAATAAAAAAATTCAGAAACAATGGCTAATAAAAGTGGGGTCATAACCTATCCTTGACGCACACTGGGATTAGACTTCCTTCAATAATAAAATAAAGATGAAAACCACGTAATCCAAGAACGATGAATCACTATCCAACCAGCCAATAGGAACAGAGGATCTAAATAACCATCTATGAATACGTAAGTAAAAGTGGTAAATTGACCAATAGGAATTTATTTATCTGCCCTCATAATTCCCCAGACACTTAAACACTGACAGCCACCTCATTGGTTAAACAAGTTGATAAATAAAGACATAAATAAACAGATAAGAATATGCCTAGACTAGTAAATAATTGGCTTCATTAATAAGAACTAAAATTAAACATAAAAATCCCACTCATGAACAAAAATAAAAAAATAACATCTCAATCGTGAACAAAAAATAACATCCTATTCGTGAACACAAATACATATTATATCTCAGTCATGAACAAAAAATATCCCAGTCCTGAACAAAAACAACAAATGAACAGAAGTGTGAATCTGTCACTTTCACCCGAGTATTAACCTACAAGTCACTCATATACTGCCAGAAACTAATTAAACCAACACATACTGAATAAATACTCTTAATACCAAACATTTTACAGATTTGATGAACTCCCTAATTAGTTTATAACAACGAGAGAATTTAATAAAGGCCTGTATAATGGAGAGTAATCTTCAACACTACTAATCAGTTTCTCATTTGCTTTCATCATCCTTGGGAGAACTTAACTAATCTTTGTATAATAGTATATTTGTCTTTACTAATAAACCCAGACAGTAAATTATATCGTTTATGTTAAAAATATCTGGAGAACTTGACTTAATATTGCATAGTTAACAAATTCTTAACTCAACTAATCGCGTTATATATTCCAAAAGACCTCAACAAATTCTCTTACTGGTGATATTTTTTTTTACCCAACTAATTCCAGACATGAAATTTTTTTGTGATCCGCTGTGTTGAATATATCAAGGAAACTTAACAAATTCTTTCACATTCAACAGTATTTCTAACACAACTAATCCTACATAAAAAAAAAAATCACACCTTCCATGATGTTCAAAGATTTCAAAGGAATCTAACAAATGCTTATACTGCTGACATAGTTCTCAACATTTTTCACTGTAGTTAAACCCTTCAAGACAGCTCAAACATTATGCAAGGTCAAGGTATTTTCTCCACCACTGATCTTAAGAGGCTCAAAAGAACGCATTAAGTAGTGTAGTGTTATATTAACCCAGTAGCCATCAGCCACTAGCTCATAACTCCTACCTACAGCTTGGGAATACGACCTCCAGCCCTGAACGACCTCCCGAGCCCTGAACGACTTCCCGAGCCCTCAACGTCCACCCGAGCTCTGAACGACTTCCCGAGCCCTCAACGACCTCCCGAGCTCTTTACGACCCCCAAGCACTAGACGATCACCGAATACTGAACGACGACCAAGTATTGGACGACCACCGGATACTGAACGAGTCCCTGAGTTCTAAACGACCCCCGAACACTACGAAGAATTCCTAATCACTTTACAAAGCATAATGTGTTGTCTAATGGTAGACCCTGCTGCCATATGGCATCACGAATATTGTGACCAAGTCCCAGGTTGCTGATCTGACTTTCTGTCTCATTTACACACAATTGCAGGATCTCAATTGTTTCTTACTATTGACAACACAACATACTATACATATAGCGTTTCTCACTATTGATTATTGTTTTTCTTTTCTTTATTATCATTATTACAGTGTTGTTATTATTATTATTATTTTATTTTACTTTTTATTATAAATTTTATTTACTATGATTTCCTATTATTATTAAATTTTCGCCCCCCAGGCCCCGATGTGGGTCAGTGACCTGTGCCAGGGTGGGCTAATCCCCATAAAAAAAAGTCATCAAGAAGCGGAATCATAAAGATTCGTATATTACTTGTTATAACCCTCTCCCCCTCTTCCTCCTCCTCTTTCCCCATTATCCCACCTCCCTTGGCCCTCTCTTCCTCCTTCCCCTTATCCCCGTCCCCCTCCTTCCCCTCGCTTTCCTCATCTCCCTCTCGTCTTCTTCCTTGTCCCCCCCTCCTTCTTTACCCCAATTCCTTCAATTTGCCTACCCTCTCCTTTCCTAGCCCCTGTCCGAAGACAGTAACTAGAGAAACTGGGAAATTAAAGAAAAAAAAACCCACTCAATTGAAGCAAAAGAAGTAAGAGTCTACCTTATCTTGTTAACCCTTAAGTAATATTTGTGAGATCCAACATAATAAAAAAAAAGTTAAAACAAAACCCAAACAGGAGGAACAAAAGTAGAAACAAAACAAAAATAAAAAAAATAACCTGTGAACCTGTCCTAACGTCAACTCTCAAACACTAACTTCAAGACATAACCCCCCCCCCCCCCCCCAAAAAAAAAAAAATCAAAATCAAGATAATAATAATAATAGTAATAATAATAATAGTAATAATAATAATAATAATAATAATAATAATAATAATAATAATAATAATCATAGTAGTAATAATAAATAATAAAAATCGCTAAAGACAACAGCAGGCCGTAGTAGCAATGAGAAAGCCCGGTCTGCCTTGTTGACATTCACCAGCTGTCAGGTCTCGGGAATATTTGGTGAGAACAGCGACGAATGGCTAAGGTTAATGGGACAACGTTAAGAATCTCGGCCAAGTAGGTAGGGAGGGAGGGAGGGAGGGAGGGAGGAAAAGAGGGAGAGAGGGAGAGACTCAGAAGTGGGTAATTACCAACGCAAGATAAGAGAAATTAGACAAAATAAGACATAACAATAAGAGAAGGTTACAATTACGTCCACTCGCTTGGCGGATGTGGGTAATTGACCGAGGCTACCGCAACGATGGGCCCTACTACCCACCCACATTCCCATCCATCCACCCACCTACACACTAGCCAGCCAACCTATCCATCAGCTAGTCAACCCAACCACACACCTTTCTAGTTTCTACCATCACCTACTAACCGTCTTACTCTCCCATCCACCCACCCACCCAGCCATCCACCCAGACCATCCACCCACCCATATACCTTCCTATCAATATCACCACCTACACACCCACCAATGACCCAGCCCTCCTACCTATAATCCTCCCTGCCACCACTACTACCAACCACCCCCCAATCACCACTACTACCAACCAACCACCCACACTCCACCCTACCACCACTACTACCAACCACCACACTCCGCCCTACCACCACTACTACCAACCACCCACACTCCACCCTACCACCACTACTACCAACCACCCACACTACACCCTACCACCACTACTACCAACCACCCACACTCCACCCTACCACCACTACTACCAACCACCCACACTCCACCCTACCACCACTACTACCAACCACCCCCAACCACCACCACTACTAACCAACCACCCACACTCCACCCTACCACCACTACTACCAACCACCCACACTCCACCCTACCACCACTACTACCAACCACCACACTCCACCCTACCACTACTACTACCAACCACCCCCCAACCACCACCACTACTACCAACCACCCACACTCCACCCTACCACCACTACTACCAACCACCCACACTCCACCCAACCACCACTACTACCAACCACCCCCAACCACCACCACTACTAACCAACCAACCCCTCTACAACCAGTCTAATATTGGGATTCCTTCACACCACAATACACAAGACAGAAAAAAAAAACCGATTTGGCTCTTCAATACGACTCCTGCTATCTGAAATAAACTGACTATTGGACATATTCTAAAAGGTGAAGCCCATGTATAGACGTTCCAATTCTCCTTCACTTCAATTCAAAGCGTCTTTAAACCCACAAGAATGATGCTACCTTACTAAATCCTATATCAAGACATGGAATACATTTATTAGTTTAATCAGTATTCATTTTAATATCGAAATGGTAAAAATAAATAAGGTTTTGTTATAGAAGTAAACTGAAATAAAACCTCTAGTTATTGTAGTAAATTTAAATTCGTTTTATTATCTTTATTTGATTTATGATATGATAAAGCAATAGCAACCTTTCATGATCTAACTGATGGATGTTATTTTGCGGGTCGGAGATTTTTTCTTCTTTTTCAATGTGGTTTAATGTAGCCAAGAACCAATTCTACCTATCTATCTATCTATCAATCTATCTATCTATCTTTATCTCTCCCTCAACAATCAATTTCTCCCACTCACCATCAATCAATCTCTTTCTTCCCCACTCCCAACCACCTCCCCTCTGCCCCTCTCCCCACCCCCACCCTCTCCATCAGCAGGTAGTGAGCCCCACCCTGGCCACCTGAACGACCAGTGGCAGGTGTACACTCCAGGCTGAATGAACAAGCCAGCGTCTTCACGGGGCCATAAACTAACACAAAAATATGTACTTTATAAACCTGCTCACCGTCCTAGCCTCCACACACACACACACACACACACACACACACACAGATTTAGATTTCTTAAAGGATGTCGTTTACATTATATACAGTGGGAAGTGTCAGTCTGGGAATTTTTTTTTTGATGATGATGATGATGATGATGATGATGATGATGATGACGATGATGATCTAAACAAGGTTTTTAGAATTCTACCCACTACAATTTAGCCCTCCTAACCTAACCTAACCTAACCTCCCCCCCCACCACCCTATACATGGTTGGTTACTTTTACAGAGAACGTCCATAGATCCCCATTACACTAAGGTGGTCGGTGAAATAGACTGTGTGACTGTTGAGGCTGACAGTCATGGGTGTTAGTGACGAAAACAACGATGACTGTAGACTGGTGACTGGTAGTGGTGAACTTAAAGATAAATAACATACATCCCTCTAGTGAAATATATCCGTCAGTAAAGTCAGGAGAGGCTTGGAATATACTTTTATCTTCCTATAACCGGAAAAAATCGCATAAAAATCTCCTTAACCGGATTATATGCAAACCCTTTAACCGGAAAATAAACTTCTACGACCATTTAACCGGCAAATACATTACTAAATCCCCTTAACGGCTATACACCCAATTCTCTTAACCGGCATATAAGCTTTTGAATTTTCTTAACCGATTGGCATATCCATTTTGACCGTAGATGACATTCTAGGACACGTTTCTCCATAATCAACGTTTACTGAATCACACATCAGGCCCCATGACTATAATCAGAATTTCCAAGTTCAGATTTCTACCGGCGCGTGCGAGGCCTAGATAAAGGCGTCTGTGGTCCGGATAAAGGCATATGAGTGTGTGTGTGTGTGTGTGTGTGTGTGTGTGTGTGTGTGTGACCCGGATAAATGCACAGGTGATCGATCCGGATACAAATACCTGGGATTCGGATGAAGGTGCATATGAGAACTGGGTAAACGTAAGTGAGATTTATGTCAAGGTATATGAAATCCGGATAAAATTTTAAAAAGAATAGGTTATACAGTAGGCATGTTAAATCAGGATAAAGGCATGTAAGATCCGGATACGAGTGCCTGGGATAAGGATAAACACAAATGAGATCCCAATAAATAGTGTGAGATCCGGATAACATAAAAAAATCCCGGTAAAAGTGTGTGATATTCCGGATAATATAAGTACTGTAAAAATAAACCCCATCTCATATTAAATGAAAAAAAATGCCTACTGATCGATTGCAGAGTCATAGAACCAATTACTGGTTCCATGAAAGCGTCTGACCTTGTATAGTGACCTTGACCTTTAACACGAGGTCAGGGGCTTTAAACCTGCCTTATCCTTAGATGATTAATTTACATAACCCGGATACAGTCAAGTGAGACCATGATAGAGGGGAGATAATCCATGGATATAAGGGGTTGTAAGACCTGGATTAAGGCGATATAACAGGATAAAACTGATATTACCATGAAAAAAGGATAGTGAGACCCGGACACAGGAAATATAACTGGATAAAGGTAATATAACCCGGATAAAGTAACGGTGTATTAGCGGTAATTCGTGGGTTAACGGTGAACAAGCAGACTAGCAACCTCCTCCTCCTCTCCCCCCCCCCCCTTTCCCTCTCGTCCTTCCCTCCGCCTACCTACTCCCTCCCTTGTCTGCCTTCACCTACTCTCTCGCTCCCTCCACCCACAAATTAATGAAACATATGGTGGACGCTGTGTTGGGTGTGTGTGTGTGTGTGTGTGTGTTTGGAGGGATTGCTTGCACTTGTGAGGTCGCGCGCACACACACACACACACACAAGACTAAACACTTCTTCCCCCTATAAACAAGCAAACAAACATTCCCTTCCTCACAAACACCCAAAACCTTCCACCCCTTATAAACAAACACACAAACATGGGCTACTGGAAAATGCGTAACGACTATCACAAGAAAATCCGTTATCCAGTTGTGGTCAACTCTCCCCCACCTAACGCAAAGGGAGTGACGAGGAAAGTATAGCATATTTTCCTTATGCCTCACTCACTGCCTAAGAGGAGGTGTGGGGGGGGGGGACCGCTTGCTTTCTGCCGTGCGTGTGTGTGTGTGTGTGTGTGTGTGTGAGTGTGTGTGTGTGTGTGTGTGTGCAGCGAGAAAGTGTGTCATGTTTTTCGTCGCTTTTACTTTCGTTTCCAAACAACCACCTGACTGTAAAAGCAACAAACAAGATGTCTTCATAATATAACAGAGGGTTTTATATCAAGGTCTCCTCGGCGTGTTTGGGGTCTGATGCGAATGTTTGCTATTTCCTTTATGAATTTTGTCAGGGTTGTCGTTCACTTCGGCCATCAGTAAAAACAAGTTATTAATTTAACTGAACTCGGCCTTAGTACCAAGTACAGACTACTGACGACACTTCACATGTTACACACCACCACCACCCAAGATGTGGCCAAGATTTTTGAAAATAAGACACGAATATTTCTCCCCCTCAACATGTGGTGAGCCGAGGAGCCTTGATGGGGCGGTGTGAAGGCTAGGTTATCGTCCCTCCTCTTCTCAAACTGAACCCCTGCAACTCTATATGTTATTTGCGGTGCCTTTTAAGGATATATAAGATGATGGTCCATAATGCAATCTTTTACACACACACACACACACTTTTCAACAGCTTACTGGGTGAAGAGGACCACACAGCTACACCACGGTACCAGCGTGAACCACCTAGGAATCTCTCTCTCTCTCTCTCTCTCTCTCTCTCTCTCTCTCTCTCTCTCTCTCTCTCCTGTGGTTTAGAAGGAGTAATCTAAGTACGCCTCCCCGTCCGCAGCTACTGAATGAACCAACCCCTTCCTCCCCTCTTATCTCTCCCTCAATCCTCCCCCCATCTCTCCCTCTTTCCTATCCCACCTCTCCCTTAATTTCTCTCCTTCACCTAAACAATCTCCTCTTCTCTCTCCCACAATAATTCCATCCTCCACCTCTTACAATCACACCCCCTCCACCTACCTCCCATCTTCCCCTGTCACCCCACACGCCCACTTCACCAACCCTCCCCACTTCCCACGATCACACAACCCCCCCCCCCCCCACTTCCCACGCAGTACTCCCCTCTACCTCCCACTCCACACATACCCTCCCACCCACCTTACCCCCCCCCCCCCCAGTCCTCCACACACACTTTTGGTACCCAACCTCCTGGTGTCCTCACTTACCACAATTCCTTGGGTCATTAAGCTCACAAGAAAAGACTCGCTCTGCACACACACACACACACACACGTTTCTCAGGTTAGAGGACAAGTGTGGATGGAAACTTCATTATCAGAAAGACACACACACATAGAATCCCAAGCCAGATGTCATTAACATAAGAACATAAGAAAATAAGGAGTCTGCAATATGCCGGTTGGCCTGTGCATGGCAGCTCCTGTCGAGAGTTACTACCACTCTATCATCCATGAATCTATCTAGCCTCCTTTTGAAACTTTCCAGAGTTCCCGCACTTACTACAAAGTTGCTAAGCTTGTTCCACTCATCTACCACCCTATTTGTGAACCAGTATCTTCCTATCTCCCTCCTAAACCTAAACTTATCCAACTTGAATCCGTTGCTCCGAGTCCTATCCTGCTCGGATATTATAAGAACTTTATCTATATCCCCTTTATTGATTCCTTTCACCCACTTAAATACTTCTATCCTGATATGGAAGGTTTCTAAGTCCCGGAATCATTTTCGTCATTCTTCGCTGCACCGACTCTAGTGAATTGATATCCATTCTATAATAGGGGCACCAGAACTGAACCGCATAATCGAGGTGCGGCCTGACTAGCGCAAGATATAGTTGCAATAAGACCTCTGCACTCTTGTTACTTACACTTCTAGATACAAAACCCAATACTCTGTTTGCCTTATTTCGAACATTAACGCACTGTTTTCTAAGCCGTAGGTCCGGGCTTACAAGTACCCCTAGGTCTCTTTGCTACATTCACGACCCCCCCAAAAATATCAAACGACCAACTATATTGTTCCTCAATTTTAAAGTTTTTTATTTGTCAATTAAATATCTAAAAGTGGTTGCAATTTGCTTCAATTAGCCGTGGGGTCACCAGAGAATAAGACGGCTGCCATCATCGTTACAAATAGATCACTTTATAAAACCAAACTCCGCTCGCTAAACGATAATATTAATACACTTGCCTAAATCAAGAAAACCTATTGGAGTAATATTAATAATTTCTTGTAATAATTCATTATATTTTCATATCAGAATAGAGTTTCGAATATAATACGTCTTAGTAAATACCAGAGTGAGGAGGACCGGCCCGGGGATACAGCAGGTGGCAGGTGTGAGCAGTGGATAGATAGTTACCTGTTAACATTCACTGCCAGCAAATAGCTAACGTTGAAACCAAATTATTTTCTCATCGTCTTATTTTCAAGTTACAATATACTGATTAATTTATATATAGACCTATGTTAAATTAAACTGCTGAAACAAAATTATTCCCCAGAACTATACTGAATTAGCCTTACCTGAGTTGTTGGCGATACTGTCAGTGTGAATTAAAGAGAATTTCCTCTTTTGACGTCAGGCCCAGAACTTTTTTTATACCAAGATGGCCTCCGATTATTTTCTTTGTTTATTTTATGTAAAGTATCAACAAGAACACAGGGAAAAAAAAGAAGGAATCTGTGTTGACTTTTAAATTTATCTAATGACTAAAAGTGTTGGAACTTATTTTCACTTTAACTTCGGAACAAAATACAATTCTCAAATTTTCTTAAGTTTATATTCTTAGGTCTTCATAGGCTTAAATTTACCCCTTAAAAAGAGGTATAAGACCCAACACCTGCCTAAAACTATGATAAATTTACACAAAAATTGTCTGTGTAGATTTCTCCCCACTGATGCCTAAATCTATTAAGTTACCTTGAAAAATTAACACAGTAATAAGGGAATGCATACAACCACCGATAGGATTACCTTTCACTACTCTGGATAATTTTGTTTCATTTTAGTATACAAATCTCGGTAGAACAGACAGACAGACAGGTATAAATACATAATGACCTCGTTACAAAAGTCGTGGAATAATAATAATAAACCAGTCTGGGCCAAAATGGAATCAAAGGTGTACTGTGACCATACCTTAATGAGGCAGGTGTGTTCAGAAGTTTCACACGATACACAAACTTTTTCCCCACAACACAACGACTAACCAACCACAAACTTCTTTTCCCACCACTCCAAAACACAACGCACAACACACAACACAACTTCCTTAAACACACACACAACTCCTTAAACACACAGCTTTCTTAAACACAACAACACATCTAAACACAACACAACTTCCTTAAACACACAACCACTTCTTAAACACAACAAACACAACTTCCTTAAAACACAACAAACACAACTTCTTCCTTAAAACACAACAAACACAACTTCCTTAAAACACAACAAACACAACTTTCTCACAACACGACAACAGCCACAATTTTCTCACAACCACCAAACAACTTTCTCACCCCTCTACCCTAACCACAATTTCATCCCAACAACTATAACTTTTTCACAACCCGGCAATAACAACATCAGCTCCCCAGGCACTCATCAATTCACGAAACATATCATAACCCTATATATTTCGTGCACTATTCTGGAGTTGATTAATGAGTTACGTGCTTATCTATCTCTATCTCTCTCTCTATCTCCTCAATCTATCTATCTATCTGCCTTTATGTTTATATATACTCTCTCTCTCTCTCTCTCTCTCTCTCTCTCTCTCTCTCTCTCCTGCCTTTACCGTTATCAGTATCCGTGTTAGCTCCTCCATTTATCGCTCTCTCTCCCTGGCCTCTCTGATCGCTTATCTCTCTTCCTTAATTTATTTAATCCTAGTGCATTATGCGTCATTTTTAGCTCACGTGTGAAGGAGTAATAATTCTTAGCCTTTGTTTCGCTTCACTGAACTTATCCACTCTCTCTGTATTAAGAATTATTAGTGTTAGTATTATTATTACCGAGTATTTTTATTGTTGCTGTTATTATTATTATTATTATTATTATTATTATTATTATTATTTATTTATGTTTTTATTAATACCGTTATTCTTCTTCTTATTATTATTATCACAAATATTATTCTTTACCATTATGATTGCAATAATAATCTACCAATATCCAATTACTTTCCTAATTTGGGGTATTATTCCTACGAGCCAAATAATGACAATGGGTAATGAACACCTTTAGTTCCTTCACATACGAGCGCTGTTGTCATTTGTTTTAGGTTGTCACGTCATCTGTCATATCTTATACGTCAACTATATAATAATAAAAGTAATATTAATAATAATAATAATAATAATGATAATAATGATAATAATGATGATGATGAGAAGAAGAAAAGAAGAAGAAGAAGAAGAAGAAGAAGAAGAAGAAGAACCACGATGATGAGGATAATAATAATAATAATAATAATAATAATAATAACAACAAAACATTAACCAGTAACCAGTCATACGCTCATTTACAAAAACACACCCACCCAACGGCTTGTGGAAACTGGTATAAGAACTCTCAGAGACGGTGAACCTTGGCTGGTCGGGCAGGACGTGTCGGCGGCGTCTTGGGTGGGCCACTGGAGGGCACTGGTTCGATCCCCACCTCCCCTCCAGCTCTTACCAAGCACGTCGATCAATCGCTACTACTATTACTACTGCTGCTGCTGATGATGATACTACTATTATACTATTACAACTGCTTCTGCAACTACTACTACTACTACTACTATTATTATTACTTCCTTGGACGTAATTGGGCATATAAACTATAAAATTTATGTGAGAATAATTTTTTACATGGAGAGAGAGAGAGAGAGAGAGAGAGAGAGAGAGAGAGAGAGAGAGAGAGAGAAGACATGCTGAATTTCATGGGAACAGACAGAAAATCATGCAAGCAGGCAGGCAGAAGGTAGGCTGGGAGATGGAGAAGCAAGCTTGCATGCAGGCACGAGGGAGGAGGAGGGGGAGGAGGGGGGGAGTGATTGCCAAGACTGTAACAAAACACAAGTAAAGGGTGTGTGATCTCGCGAGGGGGGGAGGGGGGAAGGGCGGAGGAGGAGGAGTAGGGGGAGTGGTCGGGGGAGGGAGACCTCCTGCATTCATCATTCTGTTTCTCATTGACCCTGTTACTTTTACCCGTTATTACGTTATTCCTTCTCATTGTTACTGTTTCCCGTTAGACCGTTACTCTCTCCCGTTATCACCCACCCTCGTCCTACGTTACTTCCCCTGGTGTTACTTTCTCCCGTTACGAAAGCCCCGTTTTTGTTATTATTATTCGATACTTCTATTCCTTATTTATCAGTGTTCCGTTTTCATTGCTTCTCGTTATTTTCGTTACCTATTATCATCATCATCACTATTTCTACTCACTAATGTTTATCATCGAGTCTGGTATTCTACCTTCACTTGCTAAGGTTGCATTCGTTACCTATTACATATTTAACATTGTCTAAGTCCACTATTCATGTTATTAACTTTCTTCATACATATTCATTATTAATGTAATTTAAAATGTGATTTATCTCAAGAATAATAATGGGTGTTAAATATAATAAATACCTACGCAATTTAATGTGATTTTAACCATGTCAAATTAGTATCGTTCCGTTACGTCAAACATTAAAAAAAGGGATTATTTTAGTCCTATTATTTCGTTATTAAAAATCACACCTACGTTATTAAGTAATTTATCCTCATAATAACGTTAATCAAATATAATCTCAAGGTAATTAATGGTTATTTTTTGGTAATTGGTAATGATTCATGTAGTCATGTTATTTATTACATTATTAAAAGTAGCTTATACACCATCAAATAATTAATAGTCATAATAACCGTAATTAGATATATAATTACATGAGCTTTATTAACTTCCCGTAAGTTTGTGTCGTTATTAACTAGAATAATACTCGTAATCGCGTTATTAATTCACTAAAAATTACTGATACTTAACAACAGTCGTTATTTCCTGTTGATAAAAGATTAAATCACGTTATTAGTATACGTTATTAAACTCGTATTAGTGCAGTGTTTCTGTTACACCTGTCTGTACTATGTCATTAAGGCGTTACTAAGGTGTCATATCCCCATAGTTACCTCGTGACGGTAGTGTAATGGTGTATGTCCGTCCCCCTCACACACACACACACACACACACACACACACACACACACACACACACCTGCATGGCGTGAAAATTAAAATAATGAAGCGACGAGACTTAACGATTACAAGAGTCAGTCTGGTGGTGGCGTCACTGCCTTCGTTTCAACCCAAGACACGCTTCCTACTGTCTGTCTCCCTGCATCTCATACCCAGCAGTTGAAGGCCCCTGTGGTTCTGACGGACTCATAATATCTTTACATATTTTAAAAAAATATTTTCCTCACTTAAAATATCTAAATTATTATAACATTTTACAGCTTTTTGTTACGATTTTTTTTTAATGACTCAAAATTTTAATTAGTGACAGTAGCTCAGGTGAGTGTATAGTTATGAGATAAATAATAATTATTTTACTCTCGTGTTCAAGTGTTCACCAACATATTTTGACATTTGACCTAAGTTTCATTAATCTTTAGCCTGAGAGAGAGAGAGACGGAGGATCAATAGAGGAGCACCCAGGCACCACGTTACACACATAATCACTGAGGATGTCACCTGCTGGTCGTCCCCCGGGAGGTCGATTGTCTGGGTCAGGTCACAAGGCCCCGGATTAATTAAAATGATGACTTAAGTGTCCTTCATCTTTTGAATTTAAAACAATTTACAATATAACTTGAGGAAATTTTGTTTTTGCTTAATATATAACGAAATTTTGGCTTCGTTTTGTCAGCTCAGGTGCACGTCTTTACTGATGGATGCTTTTTGCGTGAGGGAGATTTTATCAAGTGTATTTCAACACAGTTAATAATACTTCTTTTTTTGTTCTGGTTACCATTTTTTCTTATATACATCCTCAGGTATTCAGGACAGAGGAAAACACACACACACACACACACACACACACACACACACACACACACACACACACACACAAACGTACGGCGTGGGTAAAAATCACGTTTTCCTAATTAATGTAACACCAGCAATAACTCCCACCCAGCTATGTTCCTTCACGTCCTGGCCAGGTA